>JAGFMF010011769.1:4461969-4579139 GCA_019455555.1 Galemys pyrenaicus
TCCCTTGCAATTGTGCGCGCGGGTGAGAACCCACAGACGGTGACCTGTATCGGGCACTGTCCTCTGATAGGCTATAGCCCCTGTTGCTATAGCCCTTGACTCTGGTTTGGGGGTTTTTTTGGGGCCTCTGACCCCTGTCTCGGTCAGAGCGTCCTCCTCCTCTGTCTGTGCCCCCTGTTTCATAACCTCTCAGAACCTTGATCTATAAATGATAGAGTTACTTATAGCTCATCTATAACATAGAGTTACTGATAGTGCCTACCTTACAGATTTCTGTGCTCTTTAAGAGGATGGTTAAAAAACAACAGAATATTGCCCAGCAGGTTGAAGTTTTCAATAAAGGTAGCTACTGCAATCGCACTGAATCAGGGAAAACAATGATTGACGAAGGCTACACTAGCACAGGCACCCAGCACCTGCCCTAGGAAACCTCGTTGGAGCGCTGCGTGCACTCTTCACTGCTGTAGGAACATGACAGACACTCAGAGAGTGGCCCATGGCCAGTGCCTTTCCTTAAAACAGCTAGAAAATGCAAGACTCACAAGGTGAGCGACAGGGTCAGACCAGAAGCAGCACAGAGCGCTTCGTTCTCAGGACACCCTGTTGCTCTGGGCTGCTTTGTGGACCATCCACATGTACCCCACAAATCCCAAAGCCCATCTTTAAGGCATGTCTTAGCCTAACCCTTTCTCCTCCTTGTTACCAGCATGCAGGGGTTGGGGTGATCACAAAACCTCTATCAAAACAAGATGAGAGCAGCAGTGCTTTGAAATTAAATTTTAATTAAACACTACTAAAAAAATATCAGTTCTTACTCCACAGAGCTGTGCGGCATTATCCTGTTAAAAGCACTGACATATAAGACAGGGCTCCTCAGCCTTGCGGCTGTCCCAAGCTCAAACCTCAGGGCCCACCAGCTGTAGGCTGGTCTCGGAAGAACACAAACCCCCCCACACCCCCCGCATGCCTAGGTGAGCTTCAGGTCCTCCCAAAGAAGAAGAAATACAGTTCCTGGGGCCCCGGGGAACTTGTTCACCTCAAAACCAGCTGAGGAGGGAGCATGGCTAAGGTTAACAGAAAGCCCCCTCAGGGAGCCCAAAAAACAGCCTCTCAGATTGAGCTGACTGGACTCTAGCTGTTTTTGTTCTCACTTCAGAACTATCTTCTGGGGAATTTGGAGAATTTGTAATGTCAGCATCTCAGTGTCTTTAAGGGCCAGCGAAGTTAACTCATCCCGTGAGAGAAGCTCATGGCTACAGAGCCCCGGGCTTCATTTAGGAAGCAGCTGGTGAGAGGGGACTCACAGATTCCTCTGTTTTCCTTCCCTTTTCCACAAATCTCTTAGACCAAATGATGGCCTGGTTACTTACACAGCCGAGATCCCTACTTGCAATAGCTGAGGCCTGGGAAACAGATGAAAACAATGTGATGGTGGTCTCCCTTTGCCTACCATTTACTGAGGGCTGCCCTGTGTTAGCTTCTGACAAGAATGTTCTAGAATATTCTACACTCATGCCCAAGATTCTATTCTGAACTATTTCAAAGCTATAGAACAATTGAAAGATTATTACAAAGCAGATCTGTAAACCTTACGCCTTAATTAGAATTAGCACTAGTTAGCGTTTCTCTAGATTTTCTTTTTCAGATCTATTTATGATGCACATGATGTGAAAATATCATATGTTAGACAAGCATTTATTGTTAACTACTTGAAAGGAAGTCAAGACAGACAACCCCTGTACTCTTTACCGTGCAAACCTTAGGAGAATGATATTCTCTTTCCTACCCATCATGCCATAAGAAATTTATCATGTTTTAAAATAATCAAATAGACAGCCCACGCTGATAATTCCAATAATGTTAAACTTGATTTTATGTGACAAACCAGAACATGAGACATTTTTAACAAAAGTTCTACCTGGAGTGATGTATTCTTCTCACTGTCTCTTGTCATAAGGTACCTAACATCAGAGCTCTCCGCTGGGTGTGCTTAGAGATAAGACGGGCTCACTTGGCTGGAGACCACCCCAAGCCCTTCACTGTACCACGTTGCCTTTTCTTATAATCAATGAGCTCATCTGTGCAGTGAGACATGGAGGTCACGTGACCATCCCATTCTCCAAGAATTTTTCACCCACTGATGTCACCTCTTGGTAATTCTTACCGGAATCAGTCATTACATTGGTCTTCACTAAAGAGTGATTTTCAGGCTGCCATTCCATCTGCACCTATTAATTGGTGCTCTTCTTTATATGCCTTTACTTTTCACCTCCTCCCCATTTTTAGTGTTGCTATTGACTGGTAGATCATTTTTTTTGGCTTCATGTGTTAAAATTCATTACTATTATTCTCTTTGGAGCCCAAATAATCTCAGAACTAACAGAAGTCCCTCAGGTAGCTCCTCATCAATCTTCCTTGCTTCTTGGACTATCCTTGTTAGATCTCGCCTTGGACCCGAAGTCAATCAGGGATTCTGGTTGCTTTCAGTGAGAAGTGATATTTTGGCACTAAGCTAGACATCTTAGGGGTGCTCAACATTATGGAATTGCCTCTAGACCCTTCAAGGAGGTAGATCTGAGGAATATAATTAATGTGTTTTAAATCATAAGCTCAGACTGGTTCAAATCCAGTATCTCAGGATTCTTCTGCACCTTCTCCCACAGAGAGAAGCTGGGTTACCCATATCTGCATTTTTTTTTCGGTTGCTCCATCCCACAGTACGTATAAAACAGTTACAGAGTTGCATGACTAATTCCCCTAATAAACAGAAAGCTAAGTTAGGTTGAAGATTTTCTTTTCAGTCCTTCTCCCTTTAAGCACTTAAAATACTGTCCAAAAGATCATTCATTCCTATGTATGATTATATATCAAGTTGATATCCAGTTAGGTTCATTTGTCTTAATTTTAAGGTGTGTCTTTTCCCTATCCTTTTCAATTTAATTTTGTTGTTTTTAACATCAAAGGAGTTGTGGCCGAAGTCAAACCTCTATAGAGAGATACATTGAGAGGAATATTGCCTTCATCTTTATCTTCTTCATACACTTTCATTCTACATCTGAAAGATCACCCTTTGTAGTCATTTTGAGTTTACTTTTCTATAGCTTGTTTTGAAGAAACTAAACAGCATTTTCCTGTCATTCCTTAGATAAAGTATAGCATCATAGATATAGTCTGCCTCTGATACTTTCATTCATTAATACATCCTGGAAGTCACTCCAGACTTATTTGTACAGATGTTTGCCATCCATTTCTATAGTTATTTGGGACTTCATCGCATGGCTATACCGTGGCTTACTTAAGCAGAGTCCTGTGGGCACTTAGCTTGTTTCTGTTATTTTCTGTCATAAATAATACTGCAACAAATAGTCTCGTGCATGTGTGAGCTGGTATTTGTTAGATGCACTTGGTACATCATGGTAAATTCCTAAAGGCAGGATTGCTAGGGTCAAAGAGTAAACAAATATGCATTTTGGTTAAGTGTGGACAGCCATTCTTCCCTAGAAGAGGTATATTTTGCATTTTCATCAGCAATGTAGAGTCATTTAATCATTGCAGCAAATGTGAAAAAACAAACGGTACTAATTTTTCTATTTTATGGTAAGAAAATAGAGGCACTCATAATTTTTAATAGTTATATAAAAGTTTAATTATTCAAAATGTATACCAGCATGTATAACATATTAAATAACTGATCGTTAATAGGATTAACCACATATAGTTTGTATATCAATTTATTTAATAGAGTGATGGTATTTTAACTGTAGGGAACCCTAACATCACAGGAACGAACACCTATGTTTTCGGTGCATTTTTAAGAAGTCTAATCATCTCAGGTCACAGGAAGCTAGAAGGCATCCTAAGGGTAGGTATATGTATAGTAACAAGATACCACACATAAAATCTGGAAAAGAGGAAAGTTAGAGGGAAAGTATAAAATTAGCAGTGTAATCCAGAGTCATCCATTGGTTCTGAAAGCATCATTTAATTAGGACTCAGTAAGTTTTGGGTGTTCACAAAGATGAATTTAAGCTATTATAAAGGGTAAGGAGAAATGCAATTATGGTTTTTATATGTCCACTCTGAGCTAGGTATTGTGCTATTATTCTTCATCTTTACAATCAATAAATAATCAAGGATAAGTGTTATTGCAGATGTAGTTATGTGGAAGAGAAATCTGAGACCTAAGAGTTTAGCAGCTTGGCCAGTATTACCAGGTAACAAATGCCAGGGCCAGGGCACAGATCCCAAAACCTCATTTGTGTGTTTTTCCTTGGCTGTATCATATAAAATCCTATACTTGTCCAAAACCTCAGTAATATCCTTTATGCTTTTAGTTTTTTTCTGAAACACTTATCATCTACAACACTCTGTGTATAGATACATACGTGTATGCATGTATAGGTATATATGTACATATGTGTATGCATATGTGATTATTGTGTGTAACATGTGTGCGTACATTGCAAGCATGTGCATGTGTTTATATGTCATATATACACATGTTTACTATCTACCTGGAACAATTACCTGTTTGTTGAAGGAATGAATGATTGAATATCTGACATCACATGCCTCTTTCTCATTGTCACAGGGTCCTTTTTATGTTTAAAGAGATGAGACTATACATAAAAATACTTTCTAATCAAAGCCAACTCATACTGTCTTACTAGAGATGATCATTAGCCTCTCTTTCCACCTCTGAGTTCAGCAATATCACATTTAATTGGTTACAATGGGCCATAATAAGGATATTTACACCATGGAAATTGACAGCTACATTGGTGTTTTGTTTTGCTTTGTTTTCCTGGATAGCTGGTTGTGAAACATTTACTAACATTCCCCTGTACAGTTCCATTTGAAAGACATATTTGATGTCTTCAGATGTAAAAAAATTTATACAGAAGAAAAAAAATCTTCCTTCCTACAAGACTGCAATATGTCCGTGGATTGAAATTGTCTAAATCTTTCTTGTCTGCATAAGGTGCACTTGCAGTCTAATGTAATGGTGACCTCTAAAGCCACTTTCAAGCTATTTTGATTTTTCTTCTGTTGAATCAGAAGACCCATTTGAATCAAAAGAATGAATGTCTGGTTCACTGAAAAGGACTTCTTGACCAGTGGAGGTGGTAGTGTGCTAAAAACTGCCCTTGACCTGGGCTCAGACATCCTTGCTTTGCTGCTAATGCGTGTGTGACAACCTGTCAGTCTTTCAGAGAGAGCCCACACCTCTACCAGATGATGAAGAAAGGGGTGAATCACTACTGAATAATCATCAACAGATGTGACACCTGAAATGTAGAGAACAAAAAATACGGCCAAGACAAGACAAACCTAGACGGAAACTTGTGTTAACCGTTCAGGGCATTGTGCTTTTGTCTAAGCGGACCTGTCACTTCTCACAACTCTGTTCAGATGCCACCAACACTGACCCTGCTTTGCAGTATGAAAATGGAGGGAGGAAAGGAGAAGAGACAACTCCTCGTGATAACGCTCTGTCCTCCTTTATGTTGAAATGAAAATTTCCCCTTAAATTACCACCTGACTTTAAAGCACAAGAAAACATCTGGTTTAATTACAGTGAATTTATATGAACCTACTGACAAGAAGCGTGGTTAAAATTAGCAACTTTAGTGTGCTTTTTTTTTTTAAGGGGAATGAAATTATAAAGTAATTAACCTTTGTTGTAGAACTCTGTCAAAAGGATGGAAAGTCCCATGCTGTTAGATAGAAGAAGAAATGAAACTGTGGAAAGGGAATGTGTGGATTCATTAAAGAATTATAAAGAAGAATGGAAGGATAATGTGACACAGAATTAGGAGATAAGACAAAAAAGGAATCTTGCCCCAATAAATCATTTCATAATGAGAGTGAAGAAAACAAAAAAGATCCAGTTGAACCAAAAGAATGAAAGTCTAGTTCATTGAAAAGGACTTCTTGACCTGTGGAGGTGGTAGTGTGCTAAAAACTGCCCTTGACCTTGGCTCAGACGTCCTTGCTTTGCTGCTAATGAGCGTGTGACAGCCTGTCAGTATTTTAGAACCCACATGCCTACCAGATGGTAAAGAAAGGGGTGATGCAGAAAATGAAATATAGACAGAGGGTCTGGGCTTCATCCAGACCCTGCTCATTACTTTATTATACAATCTCTGTTAAATGATCTGCTTTCTGTACACGCATGGTCCCCACCTGTAAAACAGGGAAGACAGCATATCAGCCTCTGTCAGGTGGACTACATAAGCTCTGTATGCAAACCACTTCACTTACGCCGCCAAGAGCTGTATAACATGGTGTGTGGCCAGTATCTGGCACGGCCACCAACTTTTTACTCCAGGCTGAATGAGTGGGAAAAAGCAAGTCAGGGATCTGTGCAAGGTGGCTCAGTCATGGGCAAGGGTCCACTTTCAAGTGACCTGCAGTACTGCTGTGCTCTCCATTTCAAAGAGCTCACGCTGACCGTGTGTATGAGTGAATGGAGGGGGCAGTGTTCCAATAAAACTGTCTTTACAAAACAAGCAGCTGGTTGGATTTGGCCAAAGGCATAGTTTGCTAACTCTTGGTTCACACGCATCTGCCTAATTATTTCCTCTAGTCTCATAACTTGAAAATCCATCCATATGCTAATAATTCCCCCAATTGATGTATCCAGACCAGATCTCTCCCCTGCCCTCCAGAGTCTGCTCTCCAACTGCATACTCAGCCTGTCCATCTGGGTCTAATGGCTCCCTGGAATTGAACGTGCCGAAAGCTAGCCTCCTCATCACCCCCCGCCATAGCCACTCACTCACTCAGTCTTTCCCATGTCTCTTCATATAACTCGGTTTTCTTAGTGTCTCAAGTGCTTGCATTTGCATTCGAGTTTCATTGCATTCGAGTTCCTGAACTGCACAAGTGCAGGGAACACCCTTCGCCTGTGTTCCCTCTGACTGGCCCCCACTTCCTCTGTGCAAGGCAGCAGCCCCGCTGCCTCATCCTCCCCTCAGCACATTCTCCTGGCTCACCCTTTAGTATACTGCAAGACTGTCACCATTTCTTTTAGCCTCAACTGCTTGTTCTTTAGTTCTAGGTACCCTGGTCTCTGGCCTGTTTAGTTGAAGCAGCTTCTTTTTTTAAAAAAAAAAAATTATATGTATTTTACATTATTTTTCATTTTCGTACAGTGTAAAAGCAGTTTCTTAAATGGTCTGTTCTCCCTAGTCCCTGTACCCTTTCCTCAATATAGCAGCCAGAACGATCGTTATAAGTGAGACAAAGCACATCATCACCCATCTGCTCAGAACCCTCCCCCATTGTCTCATGCCACTGGAATTTCAAGTCCAAGTCTTTCAAGTAGCTCAGAAGGTCCCATGTGATGTGAACTCCCACTTTTGGTTGCCCCTCTGACCTCCTCTCCTTCTCCTTCTGCTTTACTACATTGTTCTCCTCGGGTATGTGAACTGTGCCTCTGCCTCAGGGCCTTTGCATGTGCCATCCTTCTAACTAGGATGATCTTCCCCCACATAAACAGTTCCTTCTCCTCCTCCAAGTCGTTGTTCCAAGTCCAAAGTAGCCTTTTAGGGAGATGTTCCTCAACTGAAATACGAACAATTGGAAGCTTCCAAAACCACTTTCCTTATTCCCTTTACCTGTTTCGTGTATCTCCTTAGCATTTATCATTTGACACAATGCATACTTCACTATGTATTTTATCATGTCTTCTCCCATTAGAATACACACTATAAAGACAATGATTTATTTTTCTGTTTTGCTTACTGGTACTTACAAGCACTTAGAGAAGTACCAAGTAGATAATAGGCACATGATAAAATGCTATTGCAGGAATCTAGCCTGAATCCTCAGAGACAAAATTGATTCTTAAATTACTTACCATAGAAATCAGAAGACGATTGTAGAAAACTATTTAATATATTCAGTAAGCAGTGAAAAGATATGGCTCCCATAATCAGTAATAGAACATTACTCAGAAGGAATAAATAGAGGTGAGGGCATAAAGGAGAATAATAATGATCCTAACTAATTCTGCAAAAAAGGCAAGTTGGTGGTCTCCAGGCTACACTAGAACAGTTCTCAACGGATGCGACAGGACCGGGGAAGGAGCAAGGATGCAGGGTAATGACGCCATGCCAGGCCCTTTGGTAAGCCCTTAATTTATCTTAGTATGTTGACTCCCCACACCCTATAAAATGGGTATTATGTCTCCGTTTCAAAGTAAAGAAACCAAGGCAGGGAGAGATTAAGCAACTTGCCCCCTGTGATACAACAAAGAGGTGGATAGAACAGAAGACAGGCAGGCTGACTTGCTCCAAGATATTAGTCCTTAGGTAATACTGCCTGACAGGTCTACATGATGAAAATGAGTTTTACTTCAAGAAGACAGACTGATTATTCTTCGTTGATCATTTCTTCTCCAAGAAATACAAAGAAAATACCTTTAAATCTGCATGAGAATGTAAGGCTATCCTACGACGACGCAGAAGGAATTAACACAAGGCGTGTTGTGGAAGGGGGACCTAACTGGGGAAGAGATGACTGAGCTGTGTCTTCACTGGTAGAAACCCCTCCCCCACTGGATTACAGGAAGGCAGGACTGCCCAACTCAACCGCATGAATGCCCTCCAAGCTCTGACCAGCCTGAAGGCAAAGGCGGCTTGTGCAACTGGTCTCACTATCCCGTTGGTGCTTCTTCAAGCGGTGGCAGCACAGGCCTTGGAGGGCACCTGGCATCTTCATGGCCAGTATTATTACTTGCTTTGTTTTATGGCTGAATTATCTGCCTCCGCAGGCTCGGTGCCCAGCGATTGCTGATTTTCTCTCACAAAGGCCATGATCATTATGGAGTTAGGAGAGTGGTTACTTTTAGGGGGTAGGAAGCTCACTATTAATAGAGTAATAAGATGCATACTTATTTTACACACTAGTATAGTAGTTATTTCACAATAAGAAGAAGAACATGAGCATACTAAATATCCTTTTATACAAATAAATTTGACATTTATGGGATATGGAAAAGTTCTTTGCAAAATGTAAATAAAAAATTTTTGACTCAAGGAAAAAATTTCTACAAAAAAACAAGATAAATGGAACCGGTAGCGTAAACATTCCAACAAAGAGAACAGCAGTGCCAGATGGTCCAGCAAATGAAATCAGACAAATTCTCAAGGCACTGGTAACTTCAGCCTTACATACACACTTTCAGTGAGCAGGAAAAGGAATGCTTCTCTCATTTTATGATGCCAGTGTAACCTTGATATCAAAAGCAGACAAGCTTATTATGAGAAAAAAGGAAATTAGATGCAAATATTCCAAATAAAATATTAGCAAATAATTCAGCACTGTACACAACTAAGAAAAACATTAGCTTATTTTAGGAAATTAATAGTGGTCCAGTATTAGCAAATCTGTTAATGTAATTCACTGCATTAACAAACTAAGAGAGGGTCAAAATCATACACCACAATAGATAGAAAAAAAAAAATCAATGAAGCCTGAGAATTATTTAAAAAGAAAATACCCTTAGATACTAGGAATAAAAGGGACCTTCTTACGCTGATAAAAGGTAATGATAGGAAACTTATTAATAAATGCTTGAGAATTAAATAATAGAATAATCTTTAAAATTGGAAAAATCACTTATTATCAAGCAAAAATGCTTATCATTATCTCCAGATTTTGTTTTTTTTATTAATATACATTTTTAAAATTTACATATATTTGCCATCAATTGTAATCCCCATGTATTCCCCATCACCATCTCACCAGTGCACTATCACCTCAGTCCCTCGTGCTCCCATCTTCCCTCAACCCTCCCCCTCCCCTCCCCACCAGGTGTCCCCAGTCTGTCTTTGTCTCCTCATTTTTGGTTTTTGTGTCTTTATTGCTGTTATTGTTATTATTCTTATTCCTTTCCTTGATCCTCCTTTGGTTCCCTTATATTCCTCCTAGGGGAGGAACCATCTGGTATCTTTCTTTTGCCTTCTGACTTACTTCACTGAGCATAATCCTTTCCAGCTCTATCCATGTTCCTATGAATGAGTCTAGTTTTTCATTTCTGATTGCTGAGTAGTATTCCATCGTGTATATGTACCACAGCTTCCTGATCCACTCATCTGTTTTTGGGCATTTAGGTTGTTTCCAGGTCTTACCTATTGTAAAGTATCTCCAGGTTTTGATTAAAGATAATCAAATATTTAAAAATTGGGAAAAAACAAAACTTATTAACTGTAAATGCTATGGTTATTTATATGGCTGACCATAGAAAACTTGCACACAATTAGAATTAATAAGTGATATAGCACGTTTGACAGCGAAATCAACATTTAAAGTTGATTGCATCTCTACTTACCTAATAAGTGTGTGATATTTTAAAAGCTATTATTTACATCAGCAATAAAAATGTGTAGTATTTAGAAATAAACCTAGCAAAAGATTTCAGTGTACTATACAGATAAATATATAGAGCATCAAAAAGTGCTAAATATCTAAATAAGAGTTATACAGTGTTTATGGATGAGAAAAGCATAACTTACCAAGACACAAATTATCTCCCAATTTATCATGCAGTTTCAAATAAAAAATCAGATAGTTTCTGAAAATTTATATGCTAGTTTTAATGTCTACATATTTTTGCAGAAAATGCAAAAATAGCTAAGACAGATACCAAGATTCCAGATACCAAAAAATGACAAATCTTCATTAATTAAGAAAATATAGTGTGGCTATAAAATAGCCTAATAGGGGCCTCCCTGGTGGCGCAGTGGGTTAAGCAATGAACTATGAAGCAAACTGCAGCCACTACAGCACGAGTTCGTTCCCTGCTGCCGGCCAGGGAGGGGACCCACATGGCACAGCAGACCTCTCCTACTGCTCCCCTCAGCAGTGTGTTTCAGTCAGCCTGCTTGTTCTGCTCCCACTCTGTCTCTGGTGGATCCTCTTACCTCCCTGGACTCTAAAGGATAATATCCCTGATAAGCAAATAGCTCTTAAAATTGGGAGATAAAAAGATAAAAACGGGGGCCTCCCTGGTGACGCACAGGGTTGAGCGCTATGCTGTGGGCTTCCACAGCCTCTGCAGCAGGAGTTTGATCCCCAGCCAGAGAGGCAACCCACATGGCACAGCAGACCTCTCCTGCCTCGCCCGCTGCTCCCCTCAGCAGTGTGTTTCAGTCCATCTGCCTGTTCTGCTCCCCACTCTGTCTGGTGAATCCTCTCACCTCTCTGGACTCTGGCTTGTACCCCAGCTCTTGTATGCATACATAAATAAATTTTTAAAACAAACAAAAAAATAGCCTAATAAAACAATTGAAAAACACAGAGAACCTGGAAGCAGAGCCATACATGTGCAAAAATATGATGGAAGGAAAAGACAACATGACAGATTAGCAGAGAAAATCACTGATTGCATTAAGTGACACTTGAATAAAGAGGAAGAACTGACATTTGAATCACCCTGCACATAAAAACACAATGACAAATGAATGGAATGCGATTTATAAAAGACTTACCTTTAAAACTATTTGAAGGGAAATGTAAAAAACTGTTTTTATGGACTCAGGGTAAAAAAAAGTATTTCTTAAATAGATGTTTTGGTGGGGGGGGTTATTACTTTTGGGGGTAAGAGTTACTCTGAAATAAGGACTCTGAAATAAACTGCCAAGTAGTTAATTTGGAAGGTAGTCCAGGACACACTAGTAAAAATCAGAGGCAGAGAGTCAGGGAAGGAAAGGGAGACAGCAGAGGCGTGTTATCAGGAAAGCGACCATGTGAGTAACTGGATTATAGAGCAGTGGCAGCCTCAGTGTGAACCGGGGGCCACTCCTGACTCACGAACTTATTCTAGTCTACAGCAAGAGAACCGCAGAAACCGTAAATATTGTAAAAGCTGTTTGCATTTTACTGTTTTTTTACTTCCGCTTCCAAATTTTACTCTCCTATTCAATTTTTAAGTTTTCATTAGAAATACTACTACACAGTAGTCTAGAAAGACTATTAAACATCGCTTCTCAGCCTTTTGGCTACGATCAAGTGTAGAAATACTATTAAGGCTGCAACTCTTGGTTAGTAATAGTAATAAATCCTGGAGTTTCAGTATTTGAAATAGTTTGAGAAATAGTTAGAGAACATATTCTAGAGTTAACCCAACCAATAAGTCAGGAAAACTGTGCTGCCATCAACGTCCTGTCTTTCATTGCATGAAGAGTGATTTGGGGGGGCTCCCTGGTGGCACGAGGGGTTGAGCGCTGCCCTGTGGGGCTTCTGCAGTCACTACAGCGCGAGTTCGATCCCCAGCCAGGGAGGTGACCCACAGGGCAGACCTCACCTGCTGCTCCCCTCAGCAGTGCATTTCAGCTGATCTGCCTGTTCTGCTCCCGATTCTGTCTCTGGTGAATCCTCTTAGCCCCAGTGCCTTTGACCTATACCCTAGCTCTTGTATGCATAAATTTTTAAAAAATCGTTTAAAAAATAAAAGAGTGTTTGGGGCGTATTATTTCTCTGGCATTTCCATCGAGTTTGCGCCTATGTGGCCAGCACGTTTGCTCCTACCACCTACAGGTAGAGTAGCAGGTGTGGTAGCAGTAAACATTATTCAGTAGGATGTGGGTGGGGCACCAGAACACCTGCTGCTAAGTCTTTCTTTTTACATTATATAGTTTAGAATATTTTATATAGCCTAGAGCAATCCAAAGTCAATTCCAGTTTCAAAAGAAGAAGAGAAGGACTTGTCCAGGTGTCACTGAAAAATGAAACCGGATGCATTTCAGCTGTCCAAGACCATGATGGGATGTGCCCACACTGACAAGATAATCACAGTCAAGTCTGAGTCTCTTCCCGCCATGCAAAAAAAGAAAAAAATGCTAAATTTGGCTTCATTTGAATTAAGAACTGATCTCTAGCCACAGTTAACATGAAGAGAAAGTGAAGACAGAGATTTTTGTAGTACATGTGGCCAATAAAAGGATCGGTAACAAGATATACAAAGAACCCCTATAAATCTCTAAGAAAAGTACAGTAATGTTCAACAAACATTAAAAGATGTCCAGTCTCTTTAGTAGCTAGTTAAAAGCAAGTAAAACATTAATGAAGTAAGTATCATTCCATACTTACCAGAGGGTTTAGAATTTAAAAACTTAAAAATACCAAATGTCTGGATGGATGTGAAAAAGTAGGAACTTCAGAACTTTGCTAGATGGAATATAAATTGTTACTGCCAGTTTGCAAATAATTTGGCATTACTCAGGAAAAATGAAGACAGATGTGCCCTTAGTCTGTCTACCTATTTCTAGGTATACCTTAGTGAAATCTTGTGTCAGTTCAGCCAAATGTACAAAGATATTCATAGCAGTAATGTTCTAAGACAGCTCCATCAGGAAACAGACTTAATGTCCACCTATAGTAGTCAGTGATAGTGAAATAAATGACACCATATTGATAGAATGGAGATGAATAAAATACAAGTGGGTGCATTAATACGGATGAGACTCAAAGGAGTACTGAGTGACAAATGCAAACCAAGTGGCACTCAATTCCATGTATACACAAAGAAGAAATTAACAGTATTTTGTCTTGCCCTATATGTACGTGTTTATAATTCCAAATAAAAATATAGAATGAGTAACATAAAATTCAGGGTAGTGTATGATTTTTTTTTGATGAGGGAGAGAAAGAGTCAATGCAGAATGCTTCAATGATAATAGTGATTTATTTCTTAGAGTGGAAAGTAGGTATGTGTTAATTTTGTCCATTAAACTATGCACTTAAGTACATGTAATTTTGTCTTATGATATGTTTCATTAACAAAACCTTTCATCTCATGCAAAGATGAGCAAAAGTAACAGTTCTAGTAATGCAATTTGTAAGAAATTAAAATATAGATTTTTAAACTGAGGAACATAAAAAATTAATAGAAGAAGGTTTATGTGGTATTACTGAGAGAAGGACTTGCTATAAAAAGGTGTCATTTGGGAAAAGAAGTATGTAAATGAAACAAAATTTTTGATGGGATCTTTTTGAAGTTTTGTGAAATTATTCTGAAGTTCTTCTGGACAAGTAAATGGATAGAGCCAGGCCTAGAAAACTTTGTAAAAGAAGAAGAAGAAAAGAGAAGGGCTTGTTCTATCAAATATTAAATTATGTTCTATCAACACAAGAGAGAAATGACCCAAAGTAAAAGTCATGACTCAGTGAAATAGAAGAGAAAGCCACACAGCCTATGCCAGGAGAGAAAATAATGGAATGTGGTAGAAAATGACATTTTAAATCACTGGGGACATTTTTGATTGGTCAACTAGTTGTCCTAACAAAGTTGTAAAGAACTATTGTTAGACTTCTACCTTATATAGGATATAAAACAAATTTAGGTGGTTTGGTTAAGAAAGAGATGGAAATGCATCATAAAATAGAAGAAAATTCAGATGACGATTCAACAGATGTGAGTGACAAAGAGAACTGGCTCTAACTGAAGGAGGAGACCGGGTGGTTCAGTGATGCTCCCTTGGTAGTCAAGGTCACCCTCCATCCCATAGACCCTCCTTAATGAGCACTAGTGGTACCTCTCTATTCTGTTCAGGTCCATTTTGTTGCCTCTTTACTCTCCCCAAGTTCCTGGCTAAACTCCTCCACCACATTTGGAGAATGGAGCCATTAGGACACCTTAAATCACCCCTCTCTTTGGAGAAAGCATTTGCACATTTTCTTTCTCTTCTCATATCCTCACCCGCCCCTGCTCCTGCCTTCCAGAACCCTACCAATGTCAATTATTTCTTCTCACTCTCCAACCCTTCTACCCCTTACCTCAGTTTTGGATTTTCTCCAAAATCTTGTGATAACCTCTCCCCTCTTTGGGAGGGGTGCTGCTTTAGCTCCTTACCACATCCCTGTACCCCCCCACCTTGTTCACAACTAGATAGTTGACCTGTCTCAGCACCATCCCTCCACACCCACTCCTCTGCACTCACCACAGGAGAGCTGTGACTCAGGTTCCCCCTAAATTACTCTTGCCTAGGTTACAGGTAACCTTGAAGACACCAAAATCAATGGGGAAATATAAGGTCACATCTGTAGCTTTCAACCTTTTTCATCTTACGTTGGAAGATCACCTTCCATCACCTCTAACACCTCACCTTCCTAGTTTTCTGTTACCTTCCTGAACTATAATGACCTCCCAGTTTCTCAGTTTCTTTATTTTCCTCTTAATTGTTAAGACTGTTGTTCCTCTCGGCTTAGTGCCTGGCCTGCTGCTTTTGTTCCTCTACAGAGTCTTTCTACAAGATCTATTCCCTGGCCCTGCTGTCAGATCACCAACGCTACTCACAATGCCCTGCGGGTGTTCCACACACACCCTAAATGAAGAATGAGCATGAAGTGAGCATGTCAGTTTTCTTTCCAAAACAAGTTACCCTCTGGGGCTCTCTCTATGAACAATGCACCCATCCATTCCAGTTGTATAAAACAGAAGAACTAGAGCCTTCTTTGATGTATCTCTTTCCTCTTTAACCCTTGTCAGCCACCACCGAGTCATGCTGGTTTTATGCTCCCACATCTCCTCACAGTCTTCTTCTCTGGTGCTCTACCATTACCCGCCCCAGCTCCCATCTTTTCTCTACCACTCTCCACTGCACTCCAGCACCCACCCTCCCTGCTTTTGCCTTAGTAACTTCCACTTATCCGCCAGCCATAACTTATTTTCCATTTGTTACCTTCACTTGACACAAAGGATTTTCTACACTTGCTATAATTCTCCCAATACCTTTGTCTTTACCTCCACGTCTTATAACAATTAAAAAAGCTGAGTATAATTATTTACTTAAGGTCTCTCCCTTTCCAGAGTACAAGCTTTACCAGGGAGTTGAATATGTCTTTCTTTGTCTCTGCATCACTAATGTACCTGCAAGTCCCTTCATTGCATTAAAGACTCAAAAAATATTTGTGGAAGGGCTCAGTGGATGAGGAAATGCAATAAGAGTTCTGACTACTTCGAAGATTCTACATACCTAAAAGGTTCAAAAGCAAATGTGAAAATGACAAAAATATTTCTAACCTATACATAAAAGCTTATGGCCTTAAAAACAGATTATAATTACGAGGCCAAAAGAAGAGTGTGAGCAAAAATGAAGAGCCATGCAGGAAAAGGAGTACAAGCTATAGAAAAAATGTTCATAAAAGAATCAATACGAATGGCCAATTAAACTGGTAAAAAAATAACCCTGTACTCACCACTATTCTAAAAATGACACATATATGTGTACTTATGCACACACTTAATTTTTTTTTAATATTGAGCCTTAGCAAGGATTGGGAATAGGCATATTCTGCTGAGGAAGCTAGAATACAAATTTTCTGGAAGGCAATCTGGATATTTGTGTCTGAAGCCTTAAAGCTAAAATTTATCTACTCTGGCTCAATCAATTAATTTCCAAAAATTTATTTTAGGGACATCAATAGAATTGTATGGAAATACTTATAAGAATGCTCATTATAATGTTCCTTACAACCCTAAAGAATTCAGGCTCACTTTAATGCCTTATAATAAAGGATTGATGACTATAATGGGGCATATCTTGCTCTAAGTAGTCATTAAATGCATGACCTCAAAGAACATTTAAGGTTTGTTTATTTTTTTTCCAAATCTGTGATTTTTTTTTTTTAAGCGATAGAAGAAGGCTATAACACAACATTCACAATAGGGTTTAATTTTTAAAAATAGGATATGTGTATGCATAGGCATAAAAATAGTTGCAAAATATCTCTGGGTATGGGGATTCGGAGGGATTTTGTTCTTTTTTTAACCTTTTTGTATATTTGTAATATTCAACAAATTCTGTATACAATGTCCATAATGAGAAAAACTAAATTTATTTTAATTTAACAATAGGGAACTGATTGCAGCATATGGCCAAGGCTATATCTGGAGAGAGGCATAGCGGGATGATTAAGAGTATATGCTTTGAAGCTCACAGACAGGTGTTCAATTCCCTCTTTACAACTTAAGAGTTGTATGACCTTGAGCAAGTTATTTAATTCATTCGGCCTCAGTCCCCTTATCAGTACAAAGGAGATAATACACACTGGGCAGAGCCATTTTAGGGTTTAAGTGAAGTAAGTAGGAAACATTCTGATCAAAGAATAAGCACTTAGTAAAGGTACCTGCTTTTATAATGGCAAAATATAAATAGATCAGGTAAGGATTTACATGAATGCATGATTCCCTGGAGCATTTTAACTGGAAGGTTGAGGAACCATTTATTTTAGGGTTCTGCATCTTCCATGCTGTTACAATGGAGGATTCTGGCGGGCAGGTGGCCCTCGGTACAGAAGCAGCTCGGGAGATCCTGTGCTCGTTAGGACAAAATACTGGCGTAGGTCATTCATTCCCCTCCTGGTCCAGCCAGCAGATGTGTCTCAGCACCTGTGATGTGCCAGGTGATGGGGACTCAGCAGTGAGACAAACTCGCTGCCTTGTTGGAAGGAGGCAAGTTTCATCTAAGAGAAGTGAGACCTCAAGGCACAGTGCTCCAGCTGGATTCAGGAATTCGTCAGGAAACTGAGGAAACACTTCTTTAGTTAAAGAAAACTTGGCAAGGGGAGGAAGAGATAGTGAAACTCACTTAACAGTCCTCAAATCCCAACCCAAAGGCAAGAGACTTGTTCCAGAATCCCACCTGCTGGTACAACCAGGAGTCCCTGACGTCCTCCTGGCCCTAGTCAGGTTCAGTTCAAGAACAAATGTGCTCGATCTGCAGGGGAAGAGCCACCGGCCTTGAGAGGGGCCAGCACGCTGGGTGGGGGTCAAGTTCAGCCTGCTTGGTGCCTTCGTTTTAGAGGTAAAGTTTTATTGCAGCACAGCCTTGCCTGTTCCTTTATAGACAGTCTACGCTGTTTTTATGCTACCAGAGCAAAGATGAGCAGTTACAACAGGAACTCTGTGGGCCTTCTACAATCGTTACTTTCTGCCTCTTCACAGGGAAACTTCGCCTGTTCCTATCCTAGGCCAGTGGGGCTGGGAAATGAGGTGCAGGCGATATCACATGCCTCCCTTTCCTCCTTCTACAGTTCCAGGAGCTGTTCCTCTAGAATCCATCCAAGGAGGGCCCTTCGAGGAGAAGATCTATATCCAGTGGAAACCCCCCAATGAGACCAACGGCGTCATCACACTCTATGAGGTAAGAAGGACCCTTTTTGCTCTGTCTTGTGGCTTGGCTTTTTCCCGTTGACTTCAGCCTGAAGATGGTGAACACCTTCCGTGGCAGAGCTCTGTGAGGGTGTGAAGGTAAGTGAGGCCTACCTTTGCAAAGGTGTCTGACAGTGTGGCTGGGGAGTGCAAGGGCACTCATGGCATTGTTTCAGTAGCTCAAAAGACAAAAAAAATTGGACAGGCATGCATTGTGATGGTAATGTGAGTCAGGACTCAGAGTTTCCTGGCCCAGTGGAGAAGACAAAGCAGGTCTGGCAAACAGTAGCTGCAGTTCCTCTGGAAAAACCCGTGATGCCCTCCAGCCGGATCTGTGAGCTCCCAGGCTTCTGACAGCCCTGCAGCCATGCTCGGCCTGGGGGCACGTGATTCCTGAATTAACATTGATCTTGTCACCCAGGTGACAAACCCCCCCCCCACCACCCAATTAACAGGGCCTTCTCTTATCAGAGAGAAAGCAGAAGTAATGTAGGCAGTGTGGCTTCCTTAAACCTTTGAAATCAGAACAGGATGTAGCAAAGTGCATGGCACAGCAAAGCAAAACCAAACTAGCTTTACTAAGGCCGACACAGCTGGATTCAGATATTATTAGTACAAGGACCAAATGGACCCTGCTTCCACCTCGTGTTCTGAGCCACTGGGAGGGAGATCACAGTACAGCGAGCAACAGAAAAGTGCCCCAGGGAAGGCCGTGGAAGCTGGAACTGTGAAGAGGGAGCCTCCTACGCATTTCAGTGCTCTTTGGAATCTTCTTCCTCTCCCGACTTAGGTTTTCTCACCTCTAACATTGGAAGTGGAAGTAGCTGCTTCAGGGTTGAGGGGAAGGTTACTCACCATACCTCAGGCTGAAGCGCCCTGAGGGCCCAGGAGGGTGGAAGCCCCCAACACATGCCCCTGTGGCCTGCAGAAGAAGAATAGCGACACTGTTAGGAAATGAAGGACGTGGGGACACTATTTGGGATTATTCTGAAGAAAAATCTTCCCTCCCATAGGAGAAAACATCCAGCAGGTGCAAGTAATTGGGAAAGCACCTTCAGAAATGGCCTTGTCTCAGCAAGTCCAGTTCTCTGCAGAGAAGCTGTCTACTGTCTCCATTTTAGAAATTGCAGGGAGCTTGATGTAGGTCCTGGAATCAGCACAGGAAAGGAGGGAGCAGACACTCCAACCCACTATTTATGAGCCACCCTGGACCACGAGGTTGGAGAAGCGTCCTTTCTGGGGACACTGCTGGAGGGACGTGCATGGTGACGCCTTCCCCGGGATGCTCTCAAGACTTTGTCAAGGAGAGATGGACCTGAAATTCAACTCCAAGGAAACCTGGTCATTTCAACGCTGCATGATGTTTTTCGTACAGCAGAGGCCACAAGTACACACGTAAACACATACACACATTCACACATGCACAAGCACACACACCACAGATCTCTCATGTGTAGCAACCTGTTCTTTGTAAATCACAAGGAAAGGACCCAAAACTTAGAAAGCCAAGTTGCTTGTTCCTGTTATATAAAAGTCTGTCTGTGCCAGATGTTGAAGACATTGGAATTCACAAGCCAGTAACATTTCAAAAGGTTTGGGGGACCAACATAGAGTGCTGTACCCTCACTTATTAACATCATTTCAAAAATATAGAAAGGATAGAATGTCAAAATAAAAGGCAGTCCTTCGGATTGAATAAATTTGGCTTTAAGAATAACTCATGCCGCTCTCCTTCTATTTCTTCTCATTGTGCCTGGATGGGTGATGGCTGCAAAGGCCTTGGCCTTGAACCTCCCTGCACCTGGAAGCCCTGGCCTACGCCTTGCTGCAGGGGGGGGTCATGTCTCTGCATAGACTTTCCCCTGGAGGCAGCGTGCTTCTTCCTCTATAGCACAGTGCGCTGGGCTGGGCTGGGAAAGCCTGGATCACAAAAAGAGAGAAGGAGCTGGAGAGAGAACACAGGGCAACTATAACTCTATTTGGGCAGTAACTCCCTGAAATGGAGACATCGTTCTATAGCACTCTCTTGGGAGCTCTGGGTTGAGTTGGGACGATGCGTTCCTCCCACTTTTGTATGAAGCCGGGTTGCTGTGGATTTTGAGAACAGATGCCAGGGTTGTTGGCAGTCCCTTGGTGGACTCTTCTGGAAACAGCTATGGTGAGACAACTTCAGTTGGACTGATTGCAAAGAAGCAGAGCTCCAATGCTCCAGCCATCTGCCTTGTGGGCATCTGAAGCCACCTTTGAGGACTGACCGACGTTCGTGGCTGATGCTGTGAAGGGAGCCAAGTGGCCAGGGCTTAGGTCTTTGTGACTTGAGCATGAACATGGGTGTGACCACGTGTATGACAAGCCAGTGAGGCCATAGAAGGCGAGAACATTGACTGTTGAGGTCACTCTAGTTCAGAATTCTAGCTCTGCTGCTTATTTGCTTGGGGACATCAAGCAACCTCTCGTTTGTATTTATTTATGAACAAAAATATATATTTAGTACAGTGTTGGACATTTAAAAATTGAATTAATAAGTGTGAGTTCTTATCATTACCTAAAAATGAGGACATTGAGACTCAGAAGGGTGAAGTAGAAAGACCAAGGGCAGATCATTTGCTATCTCAGCCACATTCCTATGTCTGGATTCAAGTGCACATGGCTTTTCCCCGGGCAGTGTGGCCCAGGAAGCAGTAACAGTGGTGTTACCTGGCAGCCGCTGAGAATACAGCATGTTAGGCCCCACCAGCCCTCCTGAGCCAGAGTCTCTGTCTTAATAAGATCCCTGGATGATTCACATGGACTTTAAAGTTTGAGAAACACCACTCTCGACCACACTATGCTTCCGAAAGTTTTGGCAGTTGATAAGAGCAGAGCCTTACAAGACATGAGGTCCCCACTGTGGACTCGAAGTGGGAGCCCATGCTTGTAAGCCGTTTATAACAGAATGGTATGTGTTGATAAGGCAATTTCCAAATTTAATTAGATGAAACCAATTTGATTTTTTAAATTAGTTGCTGGTTGTAATTTTTAGAGAGAAATCTGTAATTTACAAATCATTTCTTCTGGCCTCAAAAAGTATATTTTTGACAAAGAAAAGTAGGTTGACACAAACAGAAGAGAAATCCAGAAATCCACAATTGTCAGCACCATTCCATGCACAACTTTAAACTCACCAAAACTAAAAGAAAGAGAAAGGGGGGAGGGTTACCACTACATATATTTTGTAATTATTGTTAAATACAACAGGTCTGAGGGGTATCTTGGATTAAATTTCTTTACCCATGAGCCAAAGTCCCAACCTATGGGTGCATCTTTGGGCAATTCTGCGCCCCTCCCCCCGTCCCCAATCTGAGAATATGCATGACTTTTTGTTCCATTTTGTCTCTGGTCTTCTGTCCCCAATTTTGCAGCTTTAAAGTGTCAGAATGTTCCAGGCTTCACCTGGCTAAGAATCAAGAGAATAACTCTGCTGCAAACCTATAAGGTCATAGGCTATACCTCATTTCAGAGTTGCTTTACCTTTGAACACTTACTTGCTTGTGATCAGACTTCAAATGCAGAGCAGTGATAACATGTGATTAAAAAAGCAGCTAGTGCAAAGGCCCTGTGGTGGGAATGACTTTTGCATGTTTGGCAAATAGGAAGGCAACCAGGGTGTCCGAAACTTCAAGAGCATGGGGGACAGTGAGGAGACCATGTGTGAAGGTGGATGTACAGAGCGAGATTATGCAGAGCTCCCAGAGTTTGCTTTTATTCTGAGAGGAGTAGAAAGCCCTAAGAAGATTTAGGCTGAGAAATAATGGAATCAGATTTATAGTCTTCCAAAAATCCTCTGGCTGTTATATAGATAATGGACTGTGAGTGCACATATATTTTTGGGGTCATCTGAAAAATGTGCTGGGAGGCAAGCACATTTACACTATTTGTGATATTGCAGTAGGGGCTCAGCTATTTATCGAGAGAACTTACATCCTGGTGGATGATGTGAAAACTTTGTCGTACCTGCCTGCTTCCCCAGCTTTGACCTCTTCCTTTGTGTCAGTTCTTACCTTGATGAGCTCCCCGCAGTGGCTGTGGACTGCTAGGAGCCAGACCTCCCTCCCCAAGGGACGGGAGTCCAGCTCTGACCCTGCAGCCTCGGCCTAATTCTCCAACCACCATGACCTCTCACCCTGCCCCACTGTGAGGCTGAATTAGACCCTGGCCTCAGATCTTAGGGTATGCGTGCTTAGGGAGTGATGCAGAATGCATATCTCGGGGCACTTTGCTGCACGGAGGGATGGACAGTACAGAGAGCGGTGACGTCATGTCTGTGTCCACAGGTCTGCAGGTGAGCACCACCTGCAGCACATTAGGCCCCAGACTCTTCTGCCCAGTCCATTTAATGGGGCTGTTTGATGAGCCCTCCAGGGGTCTCGTGTGCCAGTGAACGAGAGAAGTGCTGGGCTCGGGCTGGCTCAGGCTGGATTTGGAAGGCTCTTAAGGATAGATGCCAGTCTTCGATCTTGGATTGGTGGTTCTAGCACTGAATGAATGCGCAGCCCTCTGCTCCTGCGGGCTCTGTTCTCAAGGCACAGGGAAATCTCGCTGTTTTGCAGGCCCTGAATCCCACAGTCGAGGTCTGGGTGTGAAGCAGGCGCTCCTGTTCTGACACAGTTCTCCTTAGTCACACAGCTCACCAAAAGCACAGCCGTGGCACCAGCAAACACACACACACAGCCCGAGGGAGGGCACCGGGGAGGCAGTCCGCAGATAGTGATTTGAAAACTCCTCAATAAAGTCAGTTAGAGACAAGCTGTGCAGAGTTCATGAAAAACTGTAATCAATATGTGTTTCGATTCAATTAATTGTTCTCATTTCTGTCCAAAAATAAAAAATCACGTAGAGTGAATTGGGCCAGAAGATGTTACACTAGCAACTGGGTTAACGAAGTGTGAAAATATTTAAAATTCAGACGTGCGAAGCTTCCCAGTAAGCCTTTCTGTTTAGCAGTCAAAATCACCAAGTTTTCTAATTACAGCATATAAATCTGAGAAGCTTAAAGAGAATGAGAGGACCCTAATGAGGCAGGAATGGGTGTCTTGATTATGCTAGAGTTGATTGACATTTATCTTGCAAGTTATTCTAGGCGCCTGGCGTTCAGAGTTAAATAAAACAGACTTCGCCTCAATAAAACAAGACAGTCGTTCTGGGCGGGCGTGCCTTTAAAAGGTGCCGCGGCTCAGGGGGTCGCCAGTGCTTTTCAGGCACACAGATGGTTGAGTTTGATCTGTGCGGAAAAAGCAAGGACCTCGAGAATCAATATTCCACCGGAGCAGTTGCGAGAAGGCTGGGTGTATGCTGGGACAGGAGCGCAGGAGGGACTGCAGCAGATACACGTTGATGGAGAAAGCTCCCGGGGTGCCCAGAGCTCGGGGGCACAGCTCCCAGAGACGTGTTCAGTCTGCCTGTCTGGGCCCAGTTCCCTCTCCTTCACCTTGATATAACGGCCACTCGGGCCCACTGCCCCTGGACATGCTCGTGGCTCTGTCGGGAGCAGTGGGGAGGACGGAATGTGGTCCTGAAGGGCAGGAGGTAGTACAGGCAGGATGTGACAAATTCAGCCCTCCACGAGAATTTGCACAGTTCAAGTCGGATCTACGTTTATTAGTATCATAGTTGGCATGATTGGGGGTGTAACTTGAGTCAGTCTGGTAACTAGGGAAAAGTTGTTGCTTCTTTTGAATCATGTAAGCCAGAAATTGGGGGATCATTCAGTCCCACACCCCACCTGCCACACCTCTAGTGTGCTAGAAGTTTGATCCCTTCTCTTGCAAAAAGAGACACAGATGAGACCAGGAGGCCCCATCTTTTCACCCCCTCGTCTGGACGCCTGTCTTGTGCCTGGATCGTTTCTGTGCTGTCTGTCAAACATCTTCACTTCTCCTATTCTACTTCTCCACGCTGCAACCAGACATAGCATCTTAAAAAGAAAAATCTAATCAAGTTACTTTCCTGCTTTGTCTCATCTTAACTTTAGGGCCCCAAATAGTCTGGCACCTGCCTGCCTTCTCCAACTTGCTTCCTGCCTACTGCCCACCACTTTCTGTGGCCAGCCCCTCCAGCCTTTTCTCAAGTTCATCCAGTTCTTTCCAGCACATGTGACTTTGTGAAAGTCCTTCTGTCTGCCTATCACACTTTTCACTTTCCACTTCATATGACCAACTTCTTTCTATTCGTGACCAGCAAGAGGTATTTTCCCTCTAGGGTTCATATTATCCAGCTACTTGCTTATTCCTTTCACTCTGTTTTCCCAATCTGCATTTGTTTTGTTGATGTGCTTCGGTATCATCTAGTCTGCTACTGGACTTTTAGCCCCGTAGGGCTGTGGTACTGCGATGGTTGTTATAGGCATCAACCTGGCTGGGTCACAGTGTCCAAACATGACTCTGGAGGTTTCTATGATGGTGTTAATGGATGACATTCCCATTTATGCGTGTGAACTTTGGGTAAAGTAGTGTGCCCTACTGGGAGGTGGCACCTTGTCCAATCCTTCAGAGGTCTGAATAGAACAAAAGACTGAGCTCCCTGAGCAAGAAGGGATTTGGCCTACGGGTGACCTTCAGATTTCAAATGCAACATATTCTCTTCTCTGCTTTTCCAGCCTTGTCAGCCTTTAGTCTTGAACTGATAGTAGCTGTATTTGTTTTAGCTTTTCAGGGTATCCTTAGATCTTAACAGAGAAGCTAGCACATAGTATGTGCGCAACAAATAACCCCTGGACGACTATGGATTTATCAGAACAAGGGGTGATGGTAAAGTTTTTGTCTAACTAATTGTGTGATTCTCTAACCTGGCTGAAGATTAGAATCGTACTTTGGGAGACTGAGAAAATATAGATAGGTAAGTAACTAGCCACATGGATACATAAACAATTGGGTGGGTGGACTGATGGATGGATCAATGGATCAGTGGATCACTCCATCAATGGACTGATGGATCAGTGAAAGGATGTGCCTCCTTGACATCCAAATAAATCAAAATCTAGGGGGAGGGCAATCTATTCTAGTGTTACTTTTTTTTTAATCTGTCAGGAAATTCTAACACACATCCAATAAAATTAATCCAGTTGATACATTCTGATGTGTTATCTTAGCCAAATCCCTGCTAAATAAGCACAGTCTTGATGCTGGCCTCATCCTGTCTTTATTCTGTTTTTCAGAAGCCCGCTCTGTCTGTTACATAACCGCCAAGTCACCAGCTCGCTCATACAGAGGCAAATGCATTTTAAGACTCAAATTCAAACAGCGTTGGCTTTCTCCCTCCACGTTACAAACCAACAGATTGTGGAGTCATTGAAAGCACCGGGGCTGTAGCAAACTGCCAGTATCCCTTTGCATTTTGCTAATGGCATCTTTCAAGTCTGAGGCCAGAATCCACCGTTTTCCTTACCTTAAAAATATTTTCCTCTTTCCTTATAGTAGAAGTTAGTTTCTGTTGTTTATTGGCGAGATTAATAAAGAGACATATAAACACACAACACTTAATAGATTTGCCCAGAGGCCTTGCCTAAATCTTAAAAGCCAAGGCCCTGAGATATCTGGGAGCCATTTTTCCTAACCCTCAGCCCATCACTCAACCTCAATAGGATGATTTTCTTGCAGAAGCTTGAAAAATGCAGGCTTCCCTGGGTAGACGCCATCCACAGGTCTGCTGGGCTGACAGGCAGGCTGACAGGTGCTTCAACAGAAACGGCTCTGGGTTGAAAAGCATGATTTCTGGCACTCAGAGTCTGCAAGGAAAGGAAGCTGTAGTGTGACGCGAATAAGTTGCATTTATGTAAGTGGGGTCATGAGCGCTGCCTGCCATGCACTTGTGGAATATCAGGAACACGTATACGTTCGCCTTGGGTGTTTTCTTTTTTCCTATTACAACCCAAGTTTCTGTGATGGAGCCAGGTAATGCGACAGTAGGAATCAACAGATGCATAGCACTTGTTACCTAAAGAAAGACAAATCATCTTCTGCTAGCAATAAGCCGGTTTTCACAATAAGCATTCATCATTCAGTTCAGCTGTAGGAAAGCAGCAGCAATTGCTGCGTGGAAGCTCTCCCCGCAGTGAGTGTGGATAAGTGTGTGTCTTGGAATGTGTGTGTGTGTGTAAACATGTGTTTGTGAGTTTATGGCGTTGTATACTGGCCTGCATGCACACTAGTGTATTTATGTGTTTGTCAACATATGTGTGTATAAATCTCCCCCATGAGGCAGTGCTCATATTCTCTATATACCCTCAGAACTGTTCAGTTTGTTGGAAAGTGAACTCGGGGGTCGGGGACACAAGGCTATGTCTGTTTCTTCTGGGCAGCAGGGCCCGAGGGCACTTTAGAGCCATGCCAAAGGGATGTCAGGAGAGACTTCCAGTTGTTCATGCTTTTCGTAAACTCCTGCCATAATTCTTCTCTAGAGCTCTCGCAAAGGAAAAAAAATGGAATTAAAAAACAAAAAGAAATCTCCAGGTTCAATTTAATTCTGTGCACTTGCTACTGACCTAAGAAAGAGGAGGACAAAGTGAAAAGCTTGTTCTGCCTGTGGCACAGCATGGACCCCCATGTCACTGGCATATGGGTGGAAAGCTGCATTTTGACTCAGTGTGCACCCCGAAGCCTTTGCAGGGCCTTTAGTACGCACAGCCATGTGGCCAGAGTGGGACCCTCCCTTCCTCTAGCTGCGTGGTCCCTGCAGTCAGCTATGCCCAGAGGCAGTGTTTAAGTTACCAATGTCTCTTTAAACATCACAGGTTGTTCTCTTTTTTTTACCTTGTTATGCCTGTTGGCATCCCGCCTGGACTGGCCGGGCAGCACGGGTTGGCTGCTTTTAACTGGCAGGCTCTTTCTGTTTTGGTCCGAACAGCTCTGTGTTTGGGAGCCAACTGAAGGATGATTTGGGGTTTTCATCTGTGATCAGGATCTGGGATGCCTCCACTCTCAAGTGTTGGGAGGCTGGAATTTGAATGTGTGGTCAGAGATGATCTTTTCATGGGTTCGCGGAGATGGCAGATGGCTTTCCTGTCCCACTCTGAGGCAGTGGCCTCTTTTCTTCATCCTGCCCCAAGCTGAGAATTCCTTAAAACTTACACCCAAGTACAGGTCCTTAACTTGCATCACTGGGGACTGAATACATAGTTGCTTTGGAGCCCTTCAAAACATATGCAACAGAAATAGTCATGGCTTTCTTGTCTCCCTTTATTTTAGACATGTTTTTAGCATGAACGTACAGTTGGAAGACAAATAGTGAATTGTGCCATGAACTCATTAGTCAGACTGAAGATTGAGTGAGTTTGCCATGGTCAAGTAACCTACTGGTGCGAGTCTCTCCCTAGCTAAGCCTTGATTATCGCATCTATGACATGGAAGGATTGGACCACATCAATGCAGGGGACGCTTCTTCCACTGACTTGCTACTTGGGTGCCTAAAATTGAATTAATACTATTCCTAGTTTCACAGAACACCTCCCTCATTGGTGTGTGCATGACCCGCCTATCTATTCATTACTCAATTTTTTTCCATAACTTACTGTCATCAGGACAGCCAGAACTCTGACATCGTACCTCTGTCTACTTATGAGGTGCTTCTTTGCTGACTGCCTGACTTCTCCCATTACCTGGAATCTTGTGTACCCCTTCTTTGCATTTTAGATAGTTTCACACCTGTGTGCATTCCTTGCATGGACATTATTTGGCTTTATTAATATTTTAGCTCTAACAAAGGATTTTAACTTAAATAGTATCATTTGAAACATTTTATATCATGTTAGGTTGCTAATAACTATCCATATTAATGAATACAGCCAATATGTGTTCATCTCAAGTGCTATCTAATATTCCATTGTGTGAAAATATTGTAATACGTTTATCCATTAACCATTGATAAGGATTTGGGGTTGCTTCCTGAAGGTTGCCTTTATAGATAATGATGAGCTGCGTAGCCTTCTAACATTACATACATGTGAGCTTTTCTATTGAGTTTATATCTAGAAACTAGATCATTTAGTAAATGAATATTCAACCTCACCCCCCCAAAAATGACAAACTCTTTTTCAAACTATTCTCATCAGTTTACACTCACATAGCAAAGTATAAGCACAGCTGTGGTTCCAAATCCTCTTCAATGTTTGATATGGTTAGGGTTCTTAATTTTGGCCAGTTAAACAGCTATAAAATAGCACCTTGTTGATTTGCTTTCTATTCACTCAATCATTAATAAGTTGAAGGGTTTTTCATGTTTGTTACTCATGTATCATCTGGTCTTTTGCCCACTTTTTCCAGTAGGTTGTCTGTCCTTTCCTTATTTACATTTTATTTCCATATCTTTGATAATATTTTGTCAGTTTTATTGTGTTTGTAACTGTTCTTCATTATAATATAGTCACTCTAACCAGTCTTTGCATATAGAGTTAGCAATTCTGTATACTTAAGAATTTCTTCTCTAAACCAAGTTGAGAAATATGATTCCCTATATTTCTACTAAAAGTTGCATAATTCTGCCCTCTAAATTTAAACCCTTGATCTACCTAGAGTTAATTTTTATAAAAGGTGTGAAATGGGGCAAAAAATTCATTTTTTCCCTGTATGGATAAACAGTGTCCTCAGCTCCCCTTTAATAATAGTTCCTCTTTTTCCTTGCTCTACCAGGTCATATGTGCTATATGCCAAAATTCCTTATATGCTGCAATTGTTTCCCTGAACTTTCTATTCCACTGGCCACCCTATATCACAATGTTTGGGGTTGCTTCCTGAAGGTTCCCTTTATAGACAATGATGAGCTGCATAGCCTTCTAACATCTCCGATTACATACATGTGAGCTTTTCTGTTGAGTTTATATCTAGAAACTAGATCATTTAGTAAATGAATGTTCAACCTCACCCCCCCAAAATGACAAACTTTGTCATCAATTAGGCCATATACATGCCCTGTTATGTCTGTAACAAATCTAAGTCCATAACAGACTATGCAAGCCCTTCTACCTCCTCTTCCTGACAACTTGTCAGACTACAGGTGTCAGCACAAATGCTACCTTCTCAGAAAGGCCCTCCTTGAGGCTTCAAGTCGGACTTCACCCATTCATCATTATTCCCTCTCATTGCTTCCACTTCCTAAATAACGTTTATCACAGTTCACAGTGATTATTTATAAATGTGTCTCCCTATATGTAAGTGCCTTGAAGGTAGCAACCACATATGTACTACTCATACGTAGTACACTCGTATGTACTACACATACGTAGTACACTCGTATATACTACACATATGTAGTACACTCGCATGTACTACACATATGCAGCACACAAGTATGTACTACACACGTGCAGTACACTCGTATGTACTACACATGCAGTACACTCGTATGCACTACACACATGCAGTACACTCGTATGTACTACACATGCCGTACACTCGTCTGTGCTACACATGTGGTGTACTACACACATATGTACTACACACATGTAGCCCTGGGAAACACAGTGCCTTGTACATGCCTGCACCATGGAGGGTGCTCAGAGGTTTCTGTTTGTTTTGTTTTAATGAATGGAAGTTAGAGAGGTTCCCAAGGATGGCTGAGGTAGGCGGTGATGATAGAAGTAACCTTTGTCATCAGTTAGGCCATATACATGCCCTGTTATGTCCATAACAAATCTAAGTCCATAACAGACTATGCAAGTTTCCATTGGCCAATGTGTTTACATTTAACTCTCGGTCATTAACAGGTAAACATATCAAGGTGAGGGATCGTGTTTACAGCAGCATCCCAAGAACCTACAATGTCTGGCATAAACTAGGTACTTAGTGAATGTTTGTTTAGTGGATTTAACTGTCTTCCAAACTTGAATCAAGGTTAATGCAACAACTTGAATAGATATTTAAATGTTGACTTTGCTAACGAATGTTTGATTTTTTAAAGAATTTTCGTTGTGACGATTAGTGACACAGCAGTATGACGCAGCGCTAAGAAGTACCCCCGGCGGACTCCCTCCATAGAGACACTGTCCACGCAGGGTCATATTCTCCCCAGTCCTTGTGCATATGCATTTTGCATGATCGTGACCACCTTGCAGAACTGGAGTTTTTATCCTGTCAAACATTTTCCAGTCCCAGCGTAAGCTACTTAGCCCTCTTACTGAATGGCTTCTTGGTCCCCTGAGCACATGGGCATATTTTACTTTCTAATCATTCTGTCTTGGTGTGTGTTGATTGAGCCTCCTAGACTGTGAGACAGAATTTTGAGGGTATGATAACAGTGGCCTGGATCTCTTTAAACAGCTGGGGAGCAATGTTGAAACTTCTGCTTTCCTTTTCCCTGCCCATACACTCGTCAGTCGCAAGCGGAGGCATCCACATGCTTTCCACTGACCATGGGAATGAGCTGAAACAGTCGCACTCTGTGCAACAGGGCTGGGTCTCAGGGAGGAGAGCACAGCAAAATGTGCACGTCTGAGTAGAAGTCTGTAAATCTGAAGCTACAAGTGGAGGTCATATTTTGCCCCTTGTTTTTAAATTTAATTCTCAGTTTGATTGTTTCCCAACAATGGAGATGATTGAGGGGCACATGCCCCTAACGCCCCCCACGATGTAGGTGACCGGTCAGGACATGCTTCTCCATGGAGCTCTGGCGTGGGCTCGGAATCCCTGTCCTACCAGCATGCTGTTCTCTGTGGGGCTTTGTCCTTTCCCTTCCTCTGTGAATGTGTTGTCTGTAGTTCTTCTAGAAGCCTTCTTTTTTTTTTTAAAGATTTGTTTATTTATGCATATAAGAACTGGAGTGTATGCCAGAGGGGTGGGAGGAGGAGGGTTGAGAGGATTCACCAGAGACAGAGGGAGAAGCAGAACAGGCGGATCTACTAAAATACACTGTTGACTAAATGCCCCAAAACAGATGAGTGGATCGGGAAGCTGTGGTACATAGACACGATGGAATACTATTCAGCAATCAAAAATGAAAAACTAGACGCATTTATAGGAACATGGATGGAGCTGGAAGGGATTATGCTCAGCGAAGTAAGTCAGAAGGCAAAAGAAAGATACCAAATGGTTCCTCCCCTAGGAGGAATATAAGGGAACCAAATAAAGATCAAGGAAAAGAAGTAAGAACAATAATAATAATAATAATAACAACAATAAAGACACAAAAACCAAAAATGAGGAGACAAGGACAAACTGGGGACACTTGGTGGGGAGGGAAGAGGGGAAGGGTGGAGAGCAGACGGGAGCACGGGGGACTGAGGTGAGGGTGCACTGATGATATGGTGATGGGGAATACATGGGGATTACAATTGATGGCAAATATATGTAAATTTTAAAAATTTATATTAAAAAATAATAAATCTTTAACACACACACAAAAAAATACACTGTTGAGAGGAGAAAGACAGGACAGGTCTGCTGCACTACGTGGGTCAGCCCCCTGGCTGGGAATCGAACTCATGTTGTCGTGACTGGCAATAGCTTGGTAGTGCTGAGTCTTAACCCCTGGTGCCATCAGAGAGGCACCCCAGAAGGTTCTTTTTAAGGACTGTGTTCTTACACGGGATGAGGACTCAGTGCTCTGGGGGCCACTCTGAGAAAGATGGCAGCTTTGAGACATTCTCACGCACAGTCTTCTTTGTTTTTTCATTTCACGTTTTACATCCATGGTGATGTTCTCCTGCAGGTGTGCTGCTCTCTCCCCATCTGTTCTGTTCCCTGCCTTCCCCATCTGAGTCCCAGGCCTATGGTCGGTTGTCAGGGGTTGGTGTTAAAGTTGACCTTGGATCCTCTGTTTAGTTTCTCTTTGTTGCACATGTAGGTGACACCATCCAGTATTTCTCTTTCTCCTTCTGGCTTATTTTGCTGAGCATAATCTCTTACAGCTCCATTTACATTGCCACAAATGGCTTGAAGGTGTCCTTTTGGATTGGTGAGTAGTATTCCGTTGTGTTTACACAGTATGTCTTCTTGACCCACTCATCTGTTTGAGGGCACTTAGGTTGTTTCTCTACCTTGACTATTGCAAATAGTGGTGCAATAAATAAAGGAGTGCGGGTTTCCTCTCAAATTAGTGTTTTCATGACTAGGATTAAAACAGTCACAGGAAAACAGAAGTATGTAGAAATGTTTTAAAATTGTATCAGAACTTCCATTTAAGGATCCTGTATATTAAACGACCAGCTCTGTAGTCCCCATAATATGTGCATATGTAATCTTGGGCTTCCCAATATAGACAGTCAACTTTATAGCAACATAACAGAAAACTTGGATATCAGAGGGAAAAAATCACCTATAATCTTTTCCTCTAGCACAACACTTATTTCCCCTTGTTTTTTATCTATGTTAATATGCCTACATCTCTTTCCTAACTATAATTATGTAAAATTTGCCACTGTGATTTTTCATTAGATATTTTATCACAATCATGATGCTTTTATAGCACCATGGAAACAGCTTATCTTTTTTAATGACTGCATAATTGTCCATTGAGCGTGTGCGCCCTGATTTACTCATCCATTCCTCTGATACCACTAGAATGAATTTCCTGGATCTGGTGGTCTCGCATCAGGGTACAAAGAACGTGGCCTTCAGATCAGGTTGACCTAGAGTCAAACCCTGCTTCTACTGGAGTAGAAAGTTTTTGGGCAAATCCGCCTCTTGAAATAGAATCATCTTATTCACTTAAGTTTTTACAAATGCATGAAGGAGAAGCAATAGTCAAGCCTACACTTCAGGAATAGTCTGAGAATTAGGTATGTGTTGCAGTTAAGCTACTCAGTAGCCATTCACTGCCATGGTTGGCTTTCTTTCTCCTCTATTTGGTGTATTTCTATTTCAAACACTAGTCCGCCACATAAAATTACAGGGTGGAATAGAATGAGCACTTTTGTAGTGCTTCTTAGATACTGCCAAATTGTTCTCCAAATGAATTGCACTGATCTAAGCTTGTGCTTCGAGTCTTGTGTTGAGTTTCTATGCCAATCACCATGTCTGTGAAGCAGGCCTTTGGCAGCCCACCAGAGATTTATGTCAGCTTACATGATACCCTCTGAGCCGGCCGATGTGTGAAGAGCTCATTTCACATGTTGGCAGATCCATTTGCACTCTCCAAGGACATGTTAGAAACACTCTTGCCTTATTGACTCATGGTTCACTCTTTGCCCTGAAAGAACAAGTGGAATGCCTGGGCACCACAGCCTCCCAGAAGATTCTGAGCATCCATGAGACCTCCAAACTGGAGGACTCAAAGCTATGTTCCTATAGTCTCTGCTTCCAGTTTCCTCTGAGACAGCACCAGTCACAGCCTCTCACGGCCTCCATGGACTCATCTGTGAAAGAGTAGGTCGAAGCAAATGGTCTCTAAGATCTAACCACTCAAAGTGCTTCTTCTGTCATCAGCATCATGTGGGACCATCTCAGTTCCATCCCAGTGTGCTGAGTCAGGGTCTGCGCAGCTACCAGACCCCCAGGTGAGCCCTCTGTGCATTAAAGTTGGACGAGTACAGCACTAAATTATCTTCTGACCAAGGCTTTCCACCGTGATATGATCATTTGCTGGAAGCTTCAGTTTCAGAGAGATGCTGGCCCTGCCCCGAGCCTGCACTACCTCCAGGTTTCCCTGCCTTGCAGTGAGAGCCCTCCCTGCCTAGTTGCATCTGTGGCCTATGGGCCACTTAGCGTGAGTCGGGGCCGTTGCAGCCAATATCTCCTTCCCTAGCGATTCATGCTGGTTTTTGCTGAAACATGGATCTCACTGGTGTTCACTGGTCATTCTACTGTTTAAACCCCAGCTGTGCATCCCGTGACTTCCCTTTAACTTGACCCACAGGTCCCGCTACGAATGATGCGGCCTTAACTGACCTCTGCAGTATCCCCTTTGGCCTTTGAACACCCCCTCCAATCCACAGGTTTTCCATGACAGCCACACTACACTCCCCTTGTTCTCTTACTCTTTCTGTCTAGGAGGCTTTTTCCCAATGTCTCCTTTCTTGCATTTAAAATGTGGTCATCCTGCAGGGCTCTGGTTAACTAACTCCAAGGTATTTTCAGAGACACTGCCCTCTAAGCCACCTGGATTAGATCTTCCTTTCGTTGTGTTATCATAGCACTGATAGCCCTGTACTGTGATTGTTGATTAGCTCACCTCTCTACAACGGTACTCCAAGCTCTTCCACTTCCAAGAACACGTCAGTTCTTGTTCAGTTCCCCGTTCCTGGCAGACGGTAGGCCTTCCGTGAGTGGCAGTGCTGCAAGCACTTTCCCTTCCTTCTCCAGTTCTCTTCATCTTCTCACTTGCTCTCTGGCTCAGGAGATTGAACCCGACATCTCTGAGCTGCCTAGCCTCTTACCATTGTTTAGGCAAAAGACAGCCCTGCGGCAGAGGTAAGGGATGGATAAAATGGAGAGAGGGGTCATGGCCTACAGCTACCTCAGTAAGGTCACAGCTCCTTCCGAGGTGATCTGGTTCTGGAACTGCTCCCTTCTCCACCAGGAGGTGCCCCTTGCTGATGCGCCCTCACTTTACTCTGCCTTGTTTCTGTTACCCTGCTTACGGTGTAAAGAGTTCTTTTTTAAGAACACCCCTTGATTTATCCATCCATTTCCTGCTAGTACCCCATTGGGACCCCAGTTAGCCTTACCATATGCCACTTGCAGCATTTGTTTATCATCATGACTTGATCTTCAGCCTCACAGCCCTTCAAGGTAGGGAGCACTCTCCCCACTGAATACTGAGACTTAGAGCGAGTATGCAACTTGTCTAAAATCACATAACTCACAAGCCTGGGATCCTGCCAGGACTTTTTGCAAAGCCCGTCTGCTGAGCTAGCTGGCCACAGTGCTTTCTGCAAAGACTCGGTGGACGGTCATGGCCCCCTTTGTCGTGTCCCAGTCTGGTTAGTCCGCCTGGCCGGGGTGGCTGTGAACTTGCAGGTAGCGGCTGCAGAGGTCTGGACCCAACCTTGGCCTCCCTATTCCAGTCCCCATGTGTTCCCATCTAGAGCGGACAAGCGGTGGCCCGCCATCAGGAGGCAGGGACTGGAACAGGCAGGTGGGTGGGAGGAAGCTGGTGAGACCAGATTTGTAGGAGGAAGCTTCATTATCATGATTCTCTTTGCAAATCCCACTGATCCTGAACTTTTCTGCAGCTGAAAAGAAGTATTCAAAGCCCTGTCCCTCCCCTCTGCATAGCTGAGTAGTGTGCACAAACCCTTTGGCTTTTGGGAGGGCTTGACACAAAATGCACTGTCTAGGAGGCTAACATCAAAGGAAATTGCAGAAGGCACACTGAAGGATGTTTCCTGTTCCTAATCAATACTGCGAGAAGCCACCTTTGTAACATCTGCATGTCAAAGTCAGATGGTCAGGGTTTTCTATAAACAACCACAGGAGTTTATGGAGTTTCACATTTTCTGATCTAGTATCACCATTTTTAAAAAGGAAACCTATCTGGGCCACCAGGTGATATGGTTTGTAATCACAGAGATGGGGGTGGGGAGCGGCCAGGGACCATGTTCATTGTGCAGTTTCTCTCCCCGTGGAGAAAGCATAGCCCCTAAGGGATTATTTCTGATGCTTGGATCAGTGGCCCACTGCAGGCAAGGGGAATCTGCAGCCCCATGGGGTGGCCCCACTTGTACACTTGGGGGTCAACACATTTTTTCAGTTTGAGAAACACTAAAAGGATGAAAGCTCTTCCTTTTTGCGTTAGTCCTCAACTTCCCTGGTAGTTTTTAACTTCAGTAAATTTTTGCCATGTCATAATGTGACAAGGTGGTCCCCAGGAAAGAGGGAAGTTCCAGAATCCCGGTTCCAACCTAAGTGGGTGGAGCTGAGCAGGGATAAAAAAATATTGGAGAGAGGAGAGAAGAGGACAGGAAGGAAGGGAGGGAGAAGGAAGTGGAGGGAGAGCAGCGAGGAGACCTGAGGAGGCACGTTGAGCAGAGGGACATGGGAAGAAACTGCGCTTGCTCTTTGGTCTTGGACTGGTTGCAACAGGTATGGGTAAAAAGCCCGTGGAAAACTTAATAATAACAGCTCTCATCTTAATTTTAATTTTACTCTTTTCCTCAAATTTATCTAACTCTTTCTAACCCTTTTCTATAAGTCTCTACTGAAAGGTCCTTTAAACTTGTGGCAGGCTTTTAAGCCTTACTCTGAGGCAATCCTATTTAGCTAAACTTTTACCCTCAAGAAGATGGATAACGTTAAATGCTTAACTTAGTAACTATGTTCTTTATCCTTTCTATATTATACCCTAATTATATTAAAATTCCTTTCCATTAAAAATCTTAAGTTTATCTTAATGCAGCAAATAGCTAAACCCATTTAAAGAGGGCAAGTTTAAATTTTTTTCAAAGATTTATTTATTTATGCACACAAGAGCTGGGGTACAGGCCAGAGTTGCGGGAGGTGAGAGGATTCACCAGACAGAGTGGGGAGCAGAACAGGCAGACTGAAACACACTACTGAGGGGAGCAGCGGGGAGGCAGGAGAGGTCTGCTGCGCCCTGTGGGGCCCCTCCCTGGCTGGAGGCAGTGATCGAACTCGTGCTATAGTAGCTATGGTTTGCTTCATAGTGCGTTGCTTAACCCACTGCACCACCAGGGAGGCCCCAAGTTTAAAATTTCTAAAGTACTCCTCTCCCTGCCCTATAACAGTAAGAGTTGAGTAGGCCATTAACAGAAAGAGAGACAGAGTGGAGGGGCTTTATCTCCAAGTCAGTCGCTTGCAAACCTGTTTGAGCTTTCAAACCTCAGTTATTTTCAGTCACACACAGATCCAGGTTCTCCTCAAAGCTCTTGAATGAGAAGCTTTAGGGGTAGACCCGGGCCACACAGTCAGGTCTGGATGTGCAGGTTCTGTATCAGGGGGTCCACCAACCTTGATCAAAACTGCAGAGTATCGACAGGCCAGCGACAGCAATATCTGTCCTGAACACGACAGGCTTTGTTTCCTTGTCATCCTTCTTGAAGACTATGGTATGAGAGTTCTTTACCGAGCATTCGCATTGTATTAGGAATCATAAGTAATCTGGAGGTGCCTTAAAATATGTAGGAGGCTGGCGCAGATTATATGCATCTACTGTATGACTTTATATGAGGAACTCAGGCATTGGAAGCCTTTGGTGTTTGCAGGGGGCCTGGGAGCCAATGTCCACATGGGGACAACATGCTCACTTGGAGACCGGAGGATTCTGAGGTGCAGTCAGGTTTGGAAGCACTGTGGTGAGGGTCCTTGGATTACTCTTCAACGGTCTTGCTCAGCCCTGTGTGGGGCCTCATATTCCAAGTCTCCTGTCTCCATCCTCCTCTAGGTCTTCCTGTCCTTGGTCATCTTCATCCTCCACAGCCATCCTCCGAGTTGCCCAGCAAACCTGGAGCCTTTCACCAGCTCTTGAAGGGAGCAGCTAGGATGCCCTGATGCTCCTAAATAATTTTGTCTCCTTTCTGGACATCTCCTGCTTCCGTCACTGTTCCAGCAGCCATAGACCGAACTGTGTGGGCAGTTCCTTACATAGCGACTCTTTCTCTGCACCTTGGTACACCTTGACACTTGGCCTCCAGGCCCCTCCTCCTGAGGTCTGAGACGAGGTCTGCTTGTCATTCATCTCAGCCTGTTCTTTCCAAGGCGTTTTCTCTCGCCTCCTTGACCGTGTGTACAGTCTCCGGTGCAATAGTTGGAGTTTGTACCGCAGTGGCCACATTGCATTATCATGATCTCTTGTGTGTGTGTGAGAGAGAGAGACAGAGAGAGAGCGAGAGATTAGACCTCAAAACGAAGACTTTCTCTATTTACCAGTATCAACATCTGTTGCTAGAACAACGCCAGTCCCTAGCACGTAGTGGATATTCAATCAATGTATGACTTTACTTGGCCTTGAAACCCATCCTCCACACCACAAAGAGAATCAGTCTACCCAATGTTAGCTGGAACAATTGGCTACTTAATGTCAAAAAAAGGAAAAATGTAAAAAAAATAATGTCAAAAAAAAAAAAAGGAAAAGTGCGGCACATTTTATTTTTCCGTGCAGTCTTCTAGTTCTTGTCCATTTGTGTGAATCCTCCACCTTTTATATCTGCACCTATCACAGACCTCCCTTTAATTCAGGATTCTTTCTAGAACCATCTCCCCAGGTAATACCTTGAAACCCTCCTACCAAAGGAATCCTTGCTTCCCTCTCTCGTACTCATCCTGGGAAGAAAGCTGTTCCACGGACTGTGTTTTCTTTGTGTCCCCACCTGGAAGGATCCCCACTGCGGCGACCTGGTCCGTCTCTCCATGCCAAGGGCCCTAGTTCGCTGTAGTTGCACTGCGTGATGGGGTGGCTGCCACATCACCCCCACGAACGCCGTCTCCGATGACACTACTTGATCATGCCGGAAATTCAGTCTCGTGGACCAATGAAAAAAATCACCCCCCAGTGAGTGAGCATGTCGTCTTGCTTGCAGTTTGAGGTTTCTGTGACACAAAATTCCCCCTCAGCCACCCTGCAGCTTCCAAGGACTAGTACCACTCAGTGAGCATGACAGGGAGGTGTGGTGACTTCCCCCAGGGGCTCGGGAACCCACTGGAGGGGGATATATTCTGACCTGTAGGGCCCCAGGGTGTCCATGCCCTTCAAGTAACCTTGAAAGCTGCAGTCCCAGATTTGTCAAGTTCTGTCAGTAAACTGAGAGCATTTGTTTGCACAGAGCAAGTGCACCTGTGACAGTGGGTTCCAGCTGAGGAAAGCAAGCTTTGCTTTGTTGAGGTTTGGAAAAGCTGGAGCGTCCAAAGTCACTTGACACCTGAGCAACAGAAATGTTGCTAGGTGTTTTTCTAGGGCAAAATCTGCTTCGAGATTGGTCCCTTCTGCATCTCGATGACACTTGGTTAGTGGCGCGGATGTCAAATGAATAGAGACCCATGGGAGCCAGGCAGTGGAGTTTAGCACAAACCGTAAAGATGTGTTTAAAAGTTTGTGGTTCGTGTTTATAAAGTGTAATAGTAGCAACAGTAAAAGGAAAACATTTCAATTACTCAGAAGCGCACATTTTTCTTTTCCCACCCTTCCTCCTTGTCCCCATCTATATGCCTATGAAATTTTTATGTAGTTGTAATTATTGCATCTTTATAATTTTAAATGCTTTTTCCTCACTTAAATTTATATCACAGTTACAACATTAGTAGCACTTTAATGACTGCATAAGGTCCCGTCAACGGCACCATCAGGGTTTATTTAACCACCCCCGTGACATCCATGCAGGCGCCAATATTTCTTTGTTATAAATGAGGCTTCAATGAACATCTTCATGCATTTGCTTGTTCCTATTTTAAGTTACTTCTTTTGGAGAATTTTCCAGAATTAGAATTGTGATGTCAAGGAACATAGCCGCCGATGCTTTCCTGGGTTTGTCCTGCCCCTTCTGTGGTGCCCTGCTCTGTCAAGGGGGCCTTGAACCCTGAGCCCGGAGACCTGAGCTGGAGGCAGGGCAGGCCAGTGAGGTGCCGGCGCAGGGGGAGTGCTGGGTCAGACTGAGTGTGATGAAGGGACTGCGGCAATGAGCGAGCTGGTTCCGGCTTTGCTGCAGCCTGAGGGTGAGGTATGGCGCTCGTCCTTTGGGGCCTGGTACAATAACAAGGACTCTGGACAGTTTTCTGTGGCGCAAGAACCTGATGTGGAAGTACCTGCCCCGCAGTGGAGTCGACTCGCTTCCTTTTCACTCTCTGCCCCTTTCCCCGAGCACCACACGCGCGCGCCACACTCACCGTCCACCAGTAGCCTTCAGCTTCTCCAGCCTGTCCCTGCCGCTGCCCCTGCACTCCCACCACCCTCGTGGACACCACCGCAGTCACATCCCGTTGCTCTGCACCGACATCCACAGCAGGCCGTTCTCCGCAGGGAGACCAGAGCGGCACGTGTAAATGCCGGTTTGTTCACATCGCTCTGCAGCCTGGAACTCACCAGAGGAAACGATGGTTTGTCCGTGTCAGGTCTGCGTGTGCAGATTCTGCATCAGGGGAGGCGGCCTGGAACTCACCAGAGGAAATAAATGATGGCGACACCCGCAAGACATGTCCCCCCATCCTGCAGCGCTTCCCCAGACGCGGAGCTTACCTGCAGCTGAGTTGGAAACACCATCAGCGGCCCCAGCTAACCCTGGGAACATGCAACGCCAGGAGCTCCTTCCCTGTGTGTGATGCAGTGGGTGGCGCCTCTTCAGCACCTCAAAGTCGAGTGGATTTCTTGCTCCGGGGCACCCCTGGACGTTAAATGTGGATCCCCTTTTGTCCTGAAGGCTGAAGAGAGCAGAAGATTGTCTCAGCGGTAGGGTTTGTGTGCCTTAAGCTGCCATAACAAATGCCCACGAACTGGGTGACTTAAAACAAGAGAAACTTTTTCCTTTGCAGTTCTAGAAACCAGAAGTCCAAAGTCAAGGTACCAGCAGCTTGGTCCTCTGGAGGTTTTGAAGAAGAAGCAGTTCCTTGCCTCTCCTTGGCCTTCTGGTGCCTGCCAGTCATCCCCAGCAATCCTTGGCCATCTCTGGCCATCCTTGGCCCTCTTGGCAATCCTTGGCCTGGGTCTGAATTCCTCCAGTCTCTGCCTGGGTCTTCACAGGCTTGTCTCTCTGTCTCTCAGTTCTCCTTCTAATGTCATCTTCTAAAAGGACACCTGTCACTGGGTTGAGGGCTCACCCTGATCCAGAACGATCTTGACATAATTATGTCTACCAGAACCCTTTCTCTGAACAAGGTCACATTTACAACTTCTAGGGGGACATATCTTCTGAGCCCCACCATGCAACCCACTGTGTTCTGATCTGAATGGACATTGATTCGGGGGGTAAGCTGATGGCCACATTTTTCATTCCTTTATCAACTACAAACTCCAGACTCATGACCTCCCCCACTGTGTCATCCAAAAAGGCCTGACCGTGGTAGGTCCGAGATGAGGGCTGCGTGCTGCTTGTGTCGTACCCAGCAATTGGGAAGGTTTGCTGATTGCACACAGATTTGAGCTTCATTCAAAATCTGAGACTGCATACGTGGGAGATACCCAGTTCTCCTGTGGTGCAGAGTAGGGTAGAGCTTCTCGAAGGGGCTTTTCCCTGAGTGACGTGCTGTCTCCTTTTCTCTTTCTGCAGCTTCTGTGGTGCCCGGGGTGAGCCACAGGCTGCAATGACCATTTTGTTTTCTTTGAGCTGTAGTGCAGACGTCATTATGTGCCTGCGGCCCTAAATAAGGGACAAGAAACACCCACGATCCCAGAAACCCGAAAAGCAAGCTCTTTTAAGTCCTTGGCCCAATCTGGAAGAATTTTTATCACATGGTCACTATTACATTGTAGGTATGATCTGATTACACACTTTCTTCCACTTAGTATTTTGTCAAAACCTTCCCCAGCCCCCGCACTGCTAGTCTTTATCATCCCCTTACTCAGTGACTAGGTGATATTTTATCAAGTTGATAGACCTTAATTTACTTACCAATTCCTCCTGTTATGGGACACTGTTACTCTAATACAGATAACACTGTTATCTTTATAACCAGTGGATCAGAAGCTGACAGCAGATACAACCAGAGCCAGCCATCCATAATACATAGGGTCAGGTTCCTGGAAATTCCTTCTATTTAACTTAGAGGCGGCAGAGGGAAGGCTGGCGGGTCCTGAGGGTTGGGGAGGGGCTGAAGCACATAGTAAATGAGAGATTTTCCAAGATAAATACTGGGATTTGAGGAGGTTGGGCAGTATATTAGTTTCCCGCGGCTTCTGTAACAAATTACCACAAACTCAGTGGCGTTGAGGACAGACGAAATTTATTCTCTTACAGTTCTAGAGCCCACAGCCCTAAGTGAAGGTATTGATAGGGTTAGTTCTTTCTGGAGACTGAGAGAGAATCTGTTCTAGGCGTCTCTCCTCGTTCCTGGGGGCTCCCCACAATCCTTTGCATTTTTTGACTGTTGTTGAGAACACTGATCTCCGTTCTAACCTCATATGGCCTCCTCCACGGTGTCTTCTTACCTTTTTTTTTTTTTAAGGTAAGCAAAACTTTTCTTATAGTTTTTAGTTTTTGTATGTAGTATATCAATATTGAGATAGAAACAAAATCGTTATCTCTTATTGTATTCTTTTTATTGAGGTAACATTGGTTTACATAGAGCATGAAAACATTTGAGGCAGTTACAGTCATTATCCCATTTTTCATCCACTACGTAGATGAAAAGGCTTCCAGAAAACGTAAACAAGCTATCTATGGTCCGGTAGCTAGAAATGGCAAAGGTGGAATTTGAACCTAGCGCGCCAAGCACTTACACTTAATCTCTTGTTGTCCTTTACATTTTATGAATTTCTGACTTTAGATATAGATGTAGCTGATAATAGATAGATACATTCACATAAAGATATAGGTCTCTATATTGACAGGTGTAACAGAGGTCTATTTCGAGACTCTGTTCCAAATTTTATAGTCTGTTTCACTATTTCCTTATGGAGTTAAAGGATTTCTAGCACATTATTAATATTTGCTAGAACTACCCTCCTTTTTCTTTTTCAAAAACTTCTTGGATATTCTCACCTATTTTTTTTTCCAAATAAGTGGTTAGAGAATTTTGTTAAGTTGTACTACACACCCCATTGGATGAGTATTTGTACCTTCATTGAATTAATACATTAACTTAGGAAGAATTGATACCTTTGCAATAGGCAGGGTTTTTTTTTATCCAATGGTAGTTATAACGCCATAAAATATTTTCACCTCTGAATAGACTTTCACTGTTCTATTCTGGAGGTTCTTCACATTTCTAGTTTAGCTTAGGCCTGGATTTGTTTTTCTGATGACTTTTACATATAGGATTTTTCCTGTATTGTATTTTCAAGCTGATCATTACTTCCATTACATTTTCTGTTTGTTGTATATTGTGAAGTCATTGGCTTTTTCATATTAACTTTGTAACCAGTCCCTTTAGTAAGTTTTTCTATTTTTTTTTCCTAATGTTTTTCGGCTGATTTGCTAGGACTGACTTGCAAACAATCATCATTTTTTTACCTCCATTTTAACAGGCACACCTTTTATTTCAGCCTCTTGTTTAATTGCTTTGGCAATTATGTCTGGAAAAGCAGGCGTCCTTGTTCTGAATCTAATGGAAATGCTTAGATTATTTCAACATTAAGCATGAAGCAAGATTTGGATATGAGATACCTTTTTCTTTTATCATGTTAGAAAGTAGCCATTTATTTCCATTTTACCAAGCCTTTCATCAGGGAATGGATGTTGAATTTCTCTAAAAGCCTTGTAGCAATCTATTGACATTCATGCAGCAATTATTTATGGAGTAGTGCCTGGCACTACTGTAGCAGAAAACAATATCTCTGTCCTCATGTAGAGTGATGGTTTGGGGCTTGAAAGGGAGATGAAATTTGAAAGAAGAGGGACTGAGATGGCTACACTAAGCTACTTTTTAGAAAGAGATCTGAATTCAGTGTAGAATGGGCTGTGTGAGATCTGGGAAAATATTCAAGCTGTAGAATCAAAAATAATCATAAGATGTTCTCTTTAAGTTCTTAATGTGATAAGTGAAGGCACATTTTGTACTATTGAATCATCTTATACAGCCAAAATAAATCTCATTTCATCCCAGTGTAGTTATTTTAATGGGCTGCTAGGTTAACAATATTTAATTTAGAGTGTTTGCATCCATATTCATAAGTAAGTTTGACCTGGGAATATTTAAATTTAACTTTGTGAAGTTTTACTTTATGTGCTAGATTGACTTAAAGACAGAAATTCTTAGGATGCCTTTCCCTTATTCTCTAATCTAATTCCATTTCATTCATGTGGGAATTTTTTGTTTCTTAAAGGACCAAAGATACTTTCTCATAAAACTAAATGTCGTAGGCGAATAGGGGAACACAGTCCTTGGACATTCTTATAGGGTTAATTTATTCTATGGTTATTGATTTATTTAGGTTTTTTTTTAGTCAGATGCCTGGTTTCTTGGAAATTCATCTAGGTTTTTAAATACTTCTACAGCACCAACTGCAATGTAAACCAATGTGACCGCAACGAAAAAGAATAGTCATAGGGTTAGGAAAAATATTGTACCATTTAAACTTCATCTTTGCCTATGATGTGTTTGCCCTTATTAATAATTTTGTGTGTAGTAAGTTTTCTGTGTGTGTTCTAAAACCATAATCTACAAATAAAGTTACCCTTTTTAGAAAAAGAGTGAATTTTAACAAATGAGAGCACTGTATAACCCCAATCATGACCAAAACCAACTGTTTCCATGTCCCCAGAAGTTTCCATATGCCCTTTTGTAACCAGCCCTTCCCTCTCCCCAGGCCCCGGAAACCACTGATCTGATTTATATCGTATAGTTTTGTTTTTTCCAGAATGTCGTATAAATAGAATCCCATAGGATGTTGTTTTTACAGTCAGATTTTTTCATGAAACAAGGGTTCACCCTTGTTATTATATGTATCGGTTTTTTGTTTCTTTTTTTTAAGGTTTATTTATTTATGCATACAGGAACTTGGGTATAGGCCAGAATCCAGGGAGGTGAAAGGATTCACCAGAGACAGAGTGGGGAGCAGAACAGGCAGACTGACTGAAACAAACTGCAGAGGGGAGGAGCGGGGAGGCAGGAGAGGTCTGCTGTGCCATGTGGGTCACCTCTCTGGCCGGCAGCAGGGATCGAACTCGTGCTGCAGCGGCTGCGGTTTGCTTCATAGTGCATTGCTTAACCCACTGCGCCACCGGGAGGCCCAGTTTTTTGTTTCTTTTTGCTTCCAACTTTATTGAGATTTAATTGCCCCATACATTGTATTAGCTTAAGGTTTGTAACATCATAATTTGATATAGGTATACACTGCAAAATCCATCTTGTCTGTGATTTTTACTTGCTGTGTAATACACTATTACGTGAGGAAAACTGTATCATAGTTAATTCGTTCGTGGATGAACATTTAGTTTGCTTCCAGTTTCATCTGCTATGAATGAGATTTTTAAAAATATGTAAAAATAATTTTATAATAAAAGAAAAGTAGACATTTATTACTTCTCTAGGGTAAATATCAGAAATAGGTTTCTTGAGTCATATATAATGTATAAGTTTAACTTTGTAAGAAACCACTATTATGGTTGCCAAAGTGGCTGTATTTTACAATTCCCAGCAGCTGTTTATTAGTCCCCTTATTTCTTGTCCTTATCAGGTCTTTGCATCATCTTTCCCCACCCTCCTTTGTCTATACTAATATGTGAGGGGGTACTGGGTAAGATCACATTGTGACTTTAATGAGTCTGGATTACTCTGACTCAAAATATTGAGTGTTTTCCATGTGTCATTACTTTCTATATATCTTCTTTGGTGCTCATTTTAAAAGTTGGATTATCATTGTATTATTGAATTGCAAAGGCTATTATATGATTTAGATACAAGTTCCTTAACATATAGATGTTTGTAAATCTTTCCTCTGTCTGTGCTATCTTCGTAATTCCTTCATGGTGTCCTTTCAAGAAGTTTTTAATCTTGATGGTTTGTAACCAACCGAAATTTTGGTTTTGTACTTTTTAGAACCTCTCTCAAAAATGTTGTCCTAACCCAGACACGAAACGTTTCTCCTATGTTTAATTTTGAGTTGATGATTGTATATGCTGTGACATGGGCCAAAGTTCATTTTTCACCTGTGCATATCTATTTCAGTACCATTTATTAAAAATAGTACCACCCTTTCTCTTAAGTTATTTTTCCTGAAGTGTGTGTGGTAGAGTACCTGATTGAAAGCACTGGAGTCTGAATGTGTCTTGGTGGAAATGTCTTTAAATTACAAATCCCATCCATGGATGGAACTAGAAGGAATTATACTCAGTGAAACAAGTCAGAAGGCAAGAGAAAAATATAGGATGGCTTCACTATTAGGAGGAATGTGAAAGAACAACAACAACAATAAAGAATAAGCTCAAGGAATTGGGCAATTATAACCAAAAGTAAACAACAACAACAACAAAAACTTAATAAGACCAAAAAGCCGGGATAAACCAAAGGGACCATGGGGAGGGGAGGGGGAGGGGGAAGGGCAAAGACGGGGAAGAGGCCAGAGGGTGCACAAGGGACTGAGGTGATGGTGCACGGGTGAAATAGTGGTGGGTACCCCCTGGGGACTACAAATGATGTCAAATATAACTAATAAAAAAAAAAACAGGGTAAAAAAAAAAAACAAAAAAAAATTACAAATCCCACATATACAATAGACATGAGTTTGATTCGGTTATTTGATTCTTCTGGACTGACCTTTCATCCTTTTTGTCTTTCAATTTGTTTATTTCATCTGGGTTGTCAAATTATGACAAAGTTGTTTATAGCACTTTTTTGCCCTTTAATGTCTCAAAACTCTGTGGTGATGTCTCCTCTTTCTTGATATTAATGATTTCTATCTTTCGTCATAATTAGTCTGGATAACGGCTTGTAATTTTATTGATATTTGCAAGGAATCTGCTTTTGATTTCATCACTTTTCTCCATTGATTTTCAGTTCTTAATTTCATCAGTTTCTGTTCTCTTCCTTTATATTTAAACCGCTGGGTAAGATTTATTTATTTATGCATATAAGAACTGGAGTGCAGCCAGAGGTACAGGGGTGAGAGGATTCACCAGAGACAGAGAGGGGAGCAGAACAGGCGGATCTACTGAAACACACTGCTGAGGGGAGCAGCAGGGAGGCGGGAGAGGTCTTCTGTGCCAATTGGGTCAGCTGGGGACCTGCAGTGCCTGGTGATAGGTTGATAGTGCTGAGATTTAACCCCTGCACCACCTAATCTGCAGAGGATTTTCCTAGTTTCTTAGTATATACCTGAAATTATTGCTATCACAACTTTCTTATTTCTAATACAGGCATTTTAATGCTACAAATTTTCCTTTGAGTACCTCTTTAGTTGTAGCCCACTATTCCAAATAACTGAATATGCTGTTTTCATTTTTAATCAGTTCAATATAATTTAATTTCTCAAGTGATTTATTCTTTGACCCATGGGTTATTTAGAAGTACTTTGTGTAATTTGCAAATATCAGGGGTTTTTTTCCAGATAGCTTTTTCTGCTCTTGAATTTCAATTTAAATGCTCTGTAATCAGAAAGCACATTTCTACCATTGCGGTTCTTCTAAGTTTGTTGAGATTTATTTTATAGCCCAGTATATGGCCTATTGGATGAATGTGCCAAGGGCACATGAAAAGAATGTGTACTTTGCCATTGTTAGATATAGTGCTGATTAGGTTAAATTGTTTCATAGTTTGTTCAGGGCTTTTCTAGTCTTAGTGATTTTTCTCTCTATTATTATTGTATCAATTACAGGGAGAGGAGTGTTAGGAGTTGAATTTTCAAAGTATAACTCTGGATTTGTATATTTCTTTTCAGTTGCTTTTTATGTATTTCTATTGTTGGATTTATTTTTAATTTTTTAGCAGCTCTGCTTTTAGGTGTAGTTTTAAACTTCTGTATTTCTTGATCCTGTTATCTTTCAGCTCATCTGTTATCTGTTTGATTTCCAACAAATTCAATCTTAAATACGTCTTTTGAATTTACCTTTTTTATTACATTTCATTTCATTAATTTCTCCTCTACTTCAAATTCTTTTCATTTTGAATTAAATTCCCTCCATAATTTATTTTCACTTTTATTATAGGCAATGAAATAGGATGTTTTGGCAGCAATCCCTGCATTTTTTTGTATGAAGCATAATAGTTACTGCTCCTTTTGAAATTTCTGGGACAAACTGTGGTTTGAATTTTTTTTCTTTATAATACATTTTGATGAGATTTTTAGACACTTCCAAATGCTTTGGGGTTTTGCTTGTTTCTACTTTTGTAATTTTTTCCCTAATTTTATTTATGGCGTTGTCAAAGACTAGTCTTACCATTTTCAAGCAAATTTTTCTCTCAACCGAAGTAGATAGTGTGAAGCAGTCAGAAGCAATAGGTAACAATCGTGTGGCCCCATTCCAATAAAACCTGATTTGTAAAACCAGAGAGAAGCCCATGCATGGAACCGAATCCTGTCCTAAAGAAGCCAGTAAAACACTAGCTTGAATTATTTTAGTTCTCTTATATTTTCTTATTAAAAAAAAAACAGAAAACAAAACAATGTAGAGCCACAAATTATTTGAGGCTGCTTCACCTTTCAAATATTTTTGCCTTCCACCTGTCTGTACTTCTACAACACGAGGAATCATTAATTCATCAGTTTGTACAAATACTGCATTCAATTCAATATCATTCCTGATTTTATCCAATACAACTCCATTTTAAGACAACAGCAACTTAGATTTAATGAATCAGTTATCATATTCCCCCCTATAATTTAATTCTTGTATTGCAAGATGATTTGGTCTATTACCAGATTTAATTCCTGGTAACCTTGTATAAGCAGCATATGATTTTCTCTTAACAGGAAAGAAATTCAGGCTAGGGTTATCACAGAGACACAAAGAAGAGTCCAGTTTCATATCTGAAAGAGAGGTTCCTTAAGAAGGGTCATCCTCAGTATGCCTGGCAGATTCTCTAAATATAGTTACTCTTTTTTTTTTTGCCAGCAGAATAAGTTTCCTTAAATTGATCAAGAGAACTCCTTCTTGCATGATAAACCTCTTCAAATAAAACGAATTTGTATGGTTTACTGAATTAAAATTCAACCTTTGTCATTTATTTTGTACTCATAAATTGATATCCACTTTTAAAATCTGTTTCTGGACCTATAATACACTATTACACACACACACACATATGGTGACTTTTGTAGTTACTTTATGATAAGATTAATAAATGGAAATGGTTCCTCCTTTTACAGTTTCTTTTTTTAAGATTCCACATATATGTCATGCCATGCAGTATTTATCTGACTCTTGGCTGGCTTATTTCACTGAGTATAATGTCCTCCAGGTCTGTCCTTGATATCACAAATGGCAGGACTTATTTCTTTTTTGAGACTGAGTAGTATTTCATTGCGTGTGTTGGGGAGAGTGACAGAGAGAAATGTGCATAATTCTCCCTATGTGTATTTTTTAAATATATGTCTGTCTATAGTTACATGTAGTTTGATGATGTTTCCATCAATGAAAAACCACATGTATGGTAGAGGTCCCATTAGGGACCCAACATCCCAATAGGATATATGATACAGCCTAGGTGTGTAGTACCATCTAGGTTTGTGTAATTATACTCTGTGACATTCACATACAATGCAGTTGCCTGAGAACGCATTTCTCATAGCCCCATCCTTATGCATCACATGACTGTACATCTAACTCAACATCTCTGGTAATAGAGAAATGCAAATCAAAACCACTAAGAGATACCACCTCACACCAGTGAGAATGGCACACAGCAAAAAAAATTAGCAACAACAAATGTTGGCTAGGATTGGAGAAAAAGGAACCCTACTACACTGCTGGTGGGAATGCAGGCTGGTCCAACCACTATGGAAAGAAGTGTGGCGGTTCCTCAAACTACTAACATGGAACTCCCATATGATCCAGCAATCCCACTACTAGGAATATACCCAAAAGACATAAAAACAGTGATCCAAAAGAATGCTTGCACCCCTATGTTTATTACAGCACTATTTATAATAGGTAAGACATGGAAACAACCCAAATGTCCAAAAACAGAGGATTGGATCAAGAAGATTGGTACATATCATGATGGAATACTATTTAGCAATCAAAAAGATGAACTAGAGTCATGCATAGAAACATGGATGGCACTAGAAGGGATTATGGTCAGTGAAATAAGTCAGAAGGCAAAAGAAAAATACTGGATGGTTTCACCCCTAGGAAGAATATAAGGGAACCAAAGAAGCGACCAAGGAAAAGAATAATAGAAATCAGGGACACTTTGTGGGGAGGGGGTAAGGAATGGGTTGAGGGCAGAAAGAGCACAAGGGACTGAGGTGATGGTGCACTTGTGAAATGATGGTGGGAAACCCATGGGGACCACATAAGGGATAGTAACCCCTTATGTGGTTTGCAAATAGTCCACTTTATAGATTGCCTTTTCATTTTGCAGGTGTTCTTTAATGTACGTAAGCTTTTTAGTTTGATATAGTCTCACATGTTTATTTTTGCTTTTGCTGTCAAACCCAAAGAATACTGCCAAAACCATTTAAGGAGTCTACCTTCCTTATTTTCTTCTAGAAAGATGACTTGAGGTCTTACACTCAGGTCAGTCCCTTTCCAAGTGTCAAGTAGGACAAGGGTCCAGTGTCATTCTTTTGCATGCAGGTGCTCAGTTTCCTCAGCACCATTTATGTATATATTTTTTTCTCATAATTTTTGGCCACTCAGGGTCTTTTGTTGTTCCAAAAATTAATTATAATATTGTTTTTATATTTCTATGAAAAATGCCTTTTGAATTCTGACAGAGATTACTTTGAATCTGTAGATCACTTTGAGTGGTATGGACATTTTAACATTAATTCTTGATATCTTTCCATCAATCTGAATCTTCTTTAATTTCTTATTTTAGCAATGTTTTAGAGTACTCAGTGTACAGATCATGTACCTCCTTGGTTAAATTTATCCCTAATTATTTCATTCTTTTTTATGCTATTATAAAGGAAACTGCTTTCTTAGTTTCTTTTTCCAGTTGCTCATTGTTATTGTGCACATGTTGAATCGATTTTTGTAGTTTGGTTTGCTATTCTACAGCTTAACTAAAGTTCCTGTTTGTTTTATAACTTTTCAATGTTTATAGGATCCTGTCATTTGCAGAGACAATGTGACTTCTTCTGTTCTGACTTAAATGTCCTTTCTTTCTCCTTCTAGTTCTTCTGTCTAGGTGATCCAGTACTTATGTGGGATAAATTGGCGTGAGTGGACATTTTGTGCTGTTCCTGATCTTTCTGGCACTAAAGTTTCAGTTTTTCATCGTTAAGTATGATGTAGGATTTGGGCTTGTCATATTATGGTGTTTATTATGTTATGGGACATTCTGTCTGTATTTAATTTGTTGAGAATTTTTTCATAAAAAGATGTTGAATTTTGTCAAATGCTTTTCTGCATCTATTGAAAGGATCACCTGGTTTTTATCCTTCATTTAGCTAATGTTATATATCACACAGGTGTATGTTGAACCATCCTTGCATCCCAGGAATAAATCCTACTTGGTCAGGTATAATGTGTCTTTTAACATATTGTTGAATTTGATTTACTAGTAGTTTAATGATAGCTTTTGCAGCTATGTTCATTAAGTGAATTGGACTGTAATGTTCTTTTCTTGTATTTTCCTTGTCTGGCTGTGGTATCAGAGTAATACTGGTCTGGTAAAATGAGATTGAAAGTGCTCTCACCTCTTTAATATTTTGGAAGAGCTTGAGCAAGTCTTTAAATGTTGGATAGGATTCACCAGTGAAACCATTTGGCTTTAGATTTTTTTTTTTTATTGGAAGGTTTTTTAATTACTGATTCAATCTCTTTATTATTTGGCTTATTTCGATTTTCTCTTTCCTCATGATTCAGTCTTGTTGGGCTTTATGAGTCTCGTAATTTATTCCTTTTTTCTTAGGTTACCTAATATGTTGGCATAGACCTTACAATCCTCACTATTTGTGTTATCAGTTTTAATATCTCTTCATTTCTGACTTTGTGTTTCTTTCTTTGATTAGCTAATTTGTCAATCTTAAAAAATAGTTTCACTGATATTTTTCTGTGATCTTTCTAGTCCATCCCTTAGTATTCTAGACATGTAATCTTCCATATAAAGGAATTAGGTATTTAATTTTATGCATTAAATTCACAAAGATTCTGAATGAACTTATATTCTATTAATATACTGATTTTAGAAGAACTTACATATTTCTAATATAGGCAGTTTCATTCATACATATGGTATTTCTATAGAGGATATGTTTTTATATATTTAAAGGTTTATTGTTTGTTTTTCAAAAAACATAAATCCTAGTCCATTCCCATCAAAGTTACCCTTCTTTGTCTTATGTTATTGTAGTCTCTAAATGGGTGGGATTTTTTTGTCTCTGATTATTGCTATTGATTTTCATGTATATAGATTGGTTCTAGTCAAACTAACAACTCCTATGTAATTCTAAGTTTTCAAAACAGTCTCTCATGTTTTCTAGTTTATTGTCACATCATTCATAGATAAATTCAATTTTGTTCCTTTCTTTTTCAACATTTATTTTTCTGGAGCATTCCATCTTGACTCAGTATATTGGCTTAAGTCACCAAACAATATTAAATAGAAATGGAGATAATGAGCATACCTGTATTGTTCAGAATTTTAAAGGAAATGGTTTCATTTTTCACCCTTCACATGAGACTGAGTATTTTTTTAAGAGCCTTTATTATATTTAAAGTAGTGCCCATCAATTCCTATTTGGGTTAAAATTTTCATTAGAATGTCTACTGGATTTCATCAAATATATCTTGGCATATATATCAATGAAGACTTGCTCTGTGACAAGTGCCAGGAAATCTTAACTCAGATTTGCTTAAGCAAAAAGTTAATGCATCAGCTTTTATAACTAAAAACTAAACTAAAGCAAAAACACAAAAAACAAAACAGGATAAAGCTGACTTTAAGACAGACAGATATAAAGGCTGTGTCAGCAGGAGTTGGTATCTCTTATGGACTCATGAACATTTCCCCTGGACCACTTGATAGGCAATAACAACTGTAAAATGTTTTGGCATTTAGCTTCAAATTCAGTGATAGGGAAAGTTATAGGTATTCTAGGCTTCTCAAAAAATACCATATTGCATCTTATTGACTCTGGTCAAAACATAGGCTTGCTCAAGTCAGACATCTTTATAACCAGGGGAGTATGACTTGCTGATTGGCTGGACTGTAAAGCACAAGCTCTGAATAGTCTTCCGTCCAATACTCATCTGCTGAGAGGAGAAGAACAGGTGCATCCCCAGAGGAAAGCTTTGGTTTCTGTTACCAGAATAAGAGAAAATAAATACTGGGCAGCACAATAACAGATGTCACTTCAGTATCTATTGATTTAGCCATATGGCTTTTCCCATTAATTTCTGGTTGTAATACATTGTCTTGATATGTTTGCTGATGAATCATTCTTGGAATAATCCTTGCTTGGTCATGATTTATCCTTTTGATGCACTGAATGATTCCATTAGTTTAAAATCTTCCATCTGTATTCATGAGTAAAATTGTGCTCTGATGTTATTTTTTGTATTGTTTGTATTATGTTTTGGTATTAAGAGTATGTTTGGTACATAATGTGAATAGGAGCATTTTCTTTACTTTTATAAGGACCGAAATAGTATAAATATCATTAGAATTGTTATTTTTATGAGCTAAATAAACAATAAGCTGAAAAGGTTTCTAGGCCTGATAAAGTTTTTAATAACACAAATAACATAAAAGTAACTTTCTACAACCTTCTATGGCTTTCTACTTCTTGGTTATTTTTTTTCCTCTAGAAAAATCATCACTGTCCAGCTTTTGAAAGTTGTTACTACTGAGTTATAAAAAATAACCTCTTTAAAATTATAAATGCATTGAATCTCTTTCCTATTTATGGTTGATTACCTTTCTCTTTTCTATTATTTGATGTTATAATTTCTTTTTTTAAGATTGATTTATTTATTTATGAACTGGGGTGCAGGCCAGAGGTGTGGGGAGTGAGAGGATTCACCAGAGACAGAGTGGAGAGCAGAACAGGTGGGTCTACTGAAATACACTGCTGAGGGGAGCAGCGGGTGAGGCAGGAGAGCTCATGCTGCAGTGACTGATGATAGCTTGATAGTGCTGAGACTTAACCACCAGGGAGCACCTGACATTATACTTTCTTAATCTTACTTGTTTCAACAAATTTGCATATGATTTTCAAAGGACTCACTTTGGGTTTCACTTATATCCATTATATATTTTTTCCTTTTTATATCATCATTTATAGTTACTAATTTCATTTTGTTTATTTTGTTGCTTTTTCCTAATTTGTGAGGTTGAAATTCTTGGTTTACTTTTCATGGGTATATCTTTATCTGTCCCCACATGTTGGATACAAAATAATCTTTTTTTTTTTAAGTGAATTGCTTTCTAGAGAGTTTATAATTTGCATTTAGATATCCTATATGGTTTAAGGTCTGGATAAGTAGGGTAAAGTTTCTTAACTTCTAAGTAATTAAGTTTTTCATTTAACTGGATGAGATTTTGATTAGAAATGTAACCTATAAAATTGCTTCTGTAATGGAATTATGCTTTTCATTTTAGTCAAGTAATGATCCTTGTTTGTCTATTTATCTATCTGTCTATTTGTCTGTCTGACTATCTTAATTTAGAATATATGTGGTATATATACACAATGGAATACTATTCAGCAATCAAAAAAGATAAACTAATGTCATTCGCAGAAACATAGATTGAGCTTGAAGGGATTATGCTCAGTGAAATAAGTCAGAAGGAAAAAGAAAAATACCGGATGGTCTCACTTATAGGAGGAATATAAGGGGTCAAGGGAAAAATAATAGCACTATCATCAACAAAAAACAACACAATAGAACAAAACAAAAATAAACAGACAACTACAAATCACAGACATTTTGCACAGAAGAGAAAAGGACTGGATCAAGGCAGGGACAGGAAGAGCACAAGGGACTATGGTGACGGTGCACAGGTAAATTGGTGGTGCAAATTCTATGGGGATACACCTAGAAAAGAAAGCAAATATTGTAAGAAAAAGTAAATAAATACATAAAATACTAAAAAAAAATCCTTTTCTTGTTCTCTATATATGCAACCATATCTTGACATAAGGAAAGAGTATATGTGCATAGAACTCTAACTTCCAGTGCCCCAGTGCCTAAGAGTATTATATGATGAATTGTGCATGTGTGTGTGTATATGTATTATTAATTAATCCTCTGTTCCTGGATACTTTTGATCTTTTTTCTATCATACCCTAAAAATATATTAAATGGCATACTTCAATTGTGTTTGTCACATTCTCTTATAGTTTTCAGGAATTTTTGTTTTATTTGTTAGGCTTGTTGTTAGTGACTGTTATATCTTATATTTTTCAAGGTATCACATTGAAACATTTTTGCAGCACCTTATATTTGAATTTTTGTGTCATTTATAATTTTCCAAATTAATAAGATGCTAGAACTAGAAAAATTCTGTGTGTGATACAGAAGAGCCTGCTGTTTGTTTGTTTGTTTCTGGTGGAGACAGTGGAATGAAGAAATGAGAGGGTACCTTGTTTAAAGGCCCCACGATAGCTCGAATTTGGTGACCCCGGGCTCTTTTGACCATATCACATCCTCCAAGTGCCCTCTGGTCAAATTGCTGCCAATGAAATTACAAGGATAGGTGATCTGACATAGGTGGAAAATATAATAACAAACAAATATATGTTGGGAGTATGCAGATATGACATCTTGTATACTCAGCTCTCCGGGGGCCTAGACTTTGTCTATCTAGGGTTTTCATAGTCCCCTAGCGCGTTCTAATTCTCTGTAGGACCAAAGGAGAAAGAGCGCGTGTCTGATGGATTCTACGTAGGGTCTTTCTGTGAGCCCATGAGACAGCCCCAGAAGCGGCCTACCTCTCTTCCATCCCCCTCCCATCATCAGACCTCAGGCATATGGCCACGCTCAGTGCGTACTTGTGTGGCCAGAGGAGTGGAGTTTGGGAAACTTCTAGCTAGCCCCTACCACGTCTTGTCCTTGGTGGAGATAGCACTGAATATAGATGTGGGAGAAGAAACGCAGCTGGGCCCAAGGCCCCTGTTGATCTGGGGATCAGAACAGGATTCCAGTGTGGAGCTAGAGAACGGGAGCTTTGTTGGAAAGTGGGGTGAGGCTCTAGAAGGAGGAGCAGGTGAACTCCCAAACGACAGAGACCAAGGCCACAGTATTTCACCAGGTGCAAAGCCAGCAGGATAACTTCCCACCCGGTCCATTATGAGGACAGATCACCTGTGCCAAGCAGACTAGTTTGGCTCTGCCAGGTTAGCAGGTTGCAAGCATAGGTGCCAGAGTGCTGTGAATGAAGGAGGTGGGAGCTATGTCTGGAGGGGAGTGGATGTGAGAGGGTTGACTTTTTTTTAAAAGATTTATTTATTTATTCATACAAGGACTGGGGTAAGGCCAGAGGTGCAGATGGGGGGTGGGGGGGGGGGTGGGAGCATGCACCAGAGATGGAGTGGGGAGCAGAACAGGCAGACTGACTGAAACACACTGCTGGAGGGGAGCAGCGGGCGAGGCTGGAGAGGTCTGCTGCGCCATGTGGGTCCCCTCCCTGGCTGGCGGCAGGGATCAAACTCGTGCTACAGTGACTAGGGTTTGCTTCATAGTGTGTTGCTTAATGCATTGTGCCACCAGGGAGGCCCTGAGAGGGTTGACTTTTCTGTAGTACTTTATTTGGGGATTTGGTCACCGAGCAAGTGAACATCAGTTAAGATGTTTACATACTTTTGTTCTTGTTGTGCTTTTTGCTTATTTTTGGCTGTAATTGTTCATTTCCTTGAGGTCCTCTTATTATTATTTTTTTGTAGTTGTTGTTCCTTTACATTCCTCCTAAGAATGAAGTCATCCGATATTTTTCTCTTGCCTTCTGACAAACATAATTAAATAAATCTTTAAAAAGAAAGATGTTTACATATTAAAGGAAGCAATTAAAGACTGTATATCTTCAGGGCAGAAAGAATTCACCTCTCAAATATCAAGTTTTAATTCTGAGGTTAATTTTTTTTTTTAATTCAGCAAGTCCCAAAAAGGTCACTAACACTCATGTGTTATCAGTGGAAGTATCTATTAAGCACTTGAGAAAGGTAGTTTAGCTGTGATAAACTCACCAATACAATTCCAACAGAGGCTTAGAATAACACATACTAACAAAGTGAAATTGTGGCATAATTTATAACTGAAAAAATTAAACTACTGAAGTGTTGAGAATAAGAGAATTGTTTAGTTAAATGATGGCATTTGTACATTATGGAATATTACAGAGTCATTAAAATGATTTTTATGAGGCACAGTAATTGTAGATGCAGGCTTATATAATAAAATAAGTAATAAAAGTAGAATGCAAAGGTGTGTACACAGAATGACTGAAATTATAGAAGAATGAATAAGAAAAAGGAAAAGAGGTGGGGGAAATGCATGAAAATATTTAGTGTTTTGGGTAATAGGAATAAATCTTGTTATTCTTTTATGTATTTTTCAAATACCATAAATATTGCATTTAGAATAATGAAACAAACATCTTTTTAAAATTGTGTCATTGTTGGAGCTGCTTACTGAAGCTCATGGAGTCAGATGTTACTGTATTTTTTTAAAGGTTTATTTATTTATGCATAAAAGCACTGGGGTACAGGCCAGAGTTGGGGGTTGGGTGAGAGGCTTCACCACAGAGAGCGAGGAGCAGAACAGGCAGATGGACTGAAACACACTGCTGAGGGGAGCAGCGGGCACAGCAGGAGAGGTCTGCTGTGCCATTGTGGGTCCCCTCCCTGGCCGGCAGGGGCAGGGATCGAACTCGTGCTGCAGTGGCTGAGGTTTGCCTCTTAGTGCGTTGCTTAACACACTGCGCCACCAGGGAGGCCCTGTTACTGCACTCTTTACAGTACTCACATAGTTGTACATAAATACTTAGAGGTATGGGCACATTTGCACACCTGTACACACACACAGACACACACTCCCCTCATTCTTCCTGGGAGAGCCAAGGCAGTATATATAGCAGTGTATGTTCTTGAAAACCCTGTAAGTTCCTCAAGATTTAATGCCATATAATCCACACTGTGCATTAGTCTCTCATTCTGTTAAAAAACCTTCCCTCCCCTCTCTTTGTTTCTCTTTTTTACCCCCTCTCTTTCCCTCTCCCTCTCCCCGCTCACAAATTCTGTGTACTATTGGATGCAGGTCATTAATACAGACTCAGGCCCATTCAGAACTGTTTCAACACTGTTGAGGACTTTTCCCTTTTATTGCTATTCTCCATGAGCAAATAGAACATCTTTCTGAGAACGAGCATGTAAATTTCTTTGCATTTTTCACAAATATGTTGTATGCTTGCTTCCAACCTCTTGGGTCCAATTATCTGAAAATAGATCCTCATCTGTTTTAGCCCAGGCTTGGTTGGCTGCAAATAAGAGAAACTTACTCCACCTGGCTTCATCAAGAGAGAAAGATTTGCTGGACGGTACAAGAATAATTCAGAAATCTCAAGTCAGGAGGCTTTGGGGGCACCAAGACCTACAGCCCATAGAGCAGGTGGCTCTGTCTTTCTCTATCCTTCTTGCTCACTCCTCAAAGCTTTTCTGCTTTTCTGCAAACCTACTTCATTTTCTCCACTCGTCATCTTTCTCTGTTTTCCCTCAACTCCTTCACTTGGCCCTGGAATGTGTCCTTGTAGTCTCTTATAAGAGTTTTGGTTTGACTCAAGTCAAAGGAACCCAACTCCAAATTCTAAGGACAATGGATCTGTTGATAAGAACAGGTGTCTACCAGCTGTGAACCAAGGCAGGTAGAAAGCTCTGGCTAGCAGACATTCAGGCAGTCAGTTGAGACTAATAGTATGATCTCAGAAGCCAACACTGAAACAGCTTGTTCTAAAGGCTCTGGGCTCTTTTCAGTAATCTGCGGCCCCTAGTGACACTCCGAAATTGACAGTGACAGTGAGTGATGATGCCTGGGATTCAAGACTCCTCTAGTGCTGGGCACGTCCACTGTAGCGTCTGATCTCCATGACAACACAGCCAGCCCCATTTCACAGAGCGCAGCTTGGGCTTGGAGGCGATGCTGTGTCCACTTCCATACATGGGATGCGCCTGCTGAATGCAGTTCTGACCCAGTCCAGTCTTCACCCAGCCTGCACATGGTCACTGTGTTAGTGTGTGCGCCTCATGTGTAACATGGGAGTTAAGAAATAAAGGAGACAGGAGGTAGAAGCATTTTGAGGGTGATGGAATGTGATACAAATATTATTATTATCACTTTATCCACTTTCCTAGAGCCTGCCTGCGTGCCAAGGTTTACGTTAAGTGGTGGCCGGGTTTGGCAGACCTTTCCTGGCTCGTGTTTTGTTAAGGACTACTCAGAAGGGAGAGCAGACGGAGTGAAGGTGGAAAGGGGCTAAATCGATAGTTTTCTGAGATATTCAGCCTGCAATGCATTAAGATGCCAACCCTGATAGAAGTGTTATTTTTTTTAAATAAAGGTTGAGTAGTTTTTAACTATTGTGACCGTTTTAGTTATTACAAATTGAAATCTGCTTCTGCTCCTGTATTTCTATCCTGATAAAAACAAGTTAACCCACCATCTGCAAGCCCAAAATCTGGGGGGCACCTTGTACACTTTCCTCTTCCTCAAACCCCACATCTGACTGGCCATCAAATACCTGTCCTCTCAGTAGAGCTTCGTCCCTTCCCCAGCTATGGAAATAGCCCCACAGTGTCTTATTAATTTCCATTGGTTCACCCTACACTGTTGCTCCACCTACTCAGATCCCTTTAGTAGTTCCCGTTCTCCAGAGCTCAAGCACACAGTGTGACTTACAGACTTAGTCATTAAAGGAGGAGCCACCCCTTTCTCTTCTCATGCCTGAGAGCTTCCGAGCCTACCATTCCCTGAATGGACCTTGAGCTTCTAGTCTGGCCTTTGCACAGATAATTCTTGAACACAGATGTTCCATTGCCTCTCTGCACTGTGCAGTCCTTATTCAGAGAGCTGGGGCTCCTTGGGGGTGTCTATCCTGACTCATCAAGAAAGGGATAGTCCCTTCCTCATGAGCTCCTCTTGCTCCCCCAATTCTGCCAATTCTTATCTTTGCTTTGTATGATTTAAATCTCACAGCAGTAATTTAAACATCATCTCTTCTCCAGATGTGAGCTCCTGGAGGACTCCAGACCTAGCAAACAATGGGTTCACAATAAGTATTATTTTTTATTATTATTATTTTTTAAAGATTTATTTATGCATATAAGCACTGGGGTACAGGCCAGAGGTGTGGGCGGTGAGAGGATTCACCACAGAGAGCGGGGAGCAGAACAGGCAGATCAACAGAAGTACACTGCAGAGGGGAGCAGCAGGCACAGCAGGAGAGGTCTGCCGCACCATGTGGGTCCCCTCCCTGGCTGGCAGCAGGGATCGAACTCGTGCTGCAGTGGCTGTGGTTTGCTTCATAGCGTGTTGCTTAACCCACTGTGCCACCAGGGAGGCCCAATAAGTATTATTTAAATGAAGGAATCGGTCAATCAGCTGTGTCCATGTAGAGTCAGACTTCCTTAGAGAAAAAGAAGTCACTTTGAAGTCCCCCACAACGCTAGCAAAGATGGCCCTGAATTAGATGCTAGAAGAGTTTTGCCTTAGAAGCCAACAGTGAGTTTTGCTTCAGGTTGCTCTCCCTTTAATAAAGAAAAAAATAGAATCCAGCCTGGAATGTCCGTGCCTCTGAGTTGGGTTAAAGACAAGACAAGATCTCTTAGGGCCATGTCAAATGCTGATGTGGGTAGTACTGATGGATGTGTTTCAAAATGGTCTGAGGCTATTTCTTGTCTCCCTGCAATGACCATCTGGATTCACATGTTAATGTTCAATCCAATTTGTTGCTAAGGCAACAGAGTTACAGGCCACCTTCACTTCACAAAAGGTGATATTGCCAAAGTCATTTTATAAGTCAGATAGTTGGAAAACACAATGCATTTTCCAAGGTGAAAAGGAATGTAAATAGTGACTAGAACCTACAGAATGGTATTTAACTCATATTGTTTCAGTACTTGTGCAAACTGAGTCACCAAATACAACCCAGATCTTCCCAGATCTCAAAGCCATCTGACTGTTCTTCCAAGAAAATTGGGGGAAAGCAGCCTCTCCCCTTAATTCCAAAACCTATGATGAACCCTCAGGATATCCTGTATGTAATATAGAGATTCCAAAACCTGGTTCAGCATCTGAATTACCTGGGAAGGATTTATTATTATTTCCTTGGTTCACCTTCAGGTCCATCCCATTAAAACCAGGATCCTTAGTGTGCTCCAGAGATGTATTCAGGTTTTTTAAATCCCCAGGCGACCCCGGTTCTGTTTCTGAATTGCTGATCGGATTTCTTGGCTAGCACTGCCATTTTCTTTCTTCCCCTGCTTTGACACTGGGGGTGACTTTTCATGTCTCTACGCCATATCAAAGCTAGTTAGTTGGGTAATGACCTCTGAAAGGACCATAGTTTCTACTGTTGAAGGATGATCTTGAATATCCCTGGAAGGCACTGGCATTAAACTAATTACGATGTCTGGACCACCGTGATGCTCACAGGGGCGAGCTGTTCCATCCCTGTTTAAGGAGGGTGACTGATGGCCTGATGCTATAAGTGCCATTGACATTATCAATATCATGGGAATTCATTTAAAAACAACTAAATTAGCTCTTTATCCTTCTTATTTTAGCACTCAAGCATGAAGCCCTAGAGCAATCTGAATTTAAGATACCATATCATACTCAAGATTACTTCTCCCCAGACACTAACCCATGATCACTGGATATTAGGTCATTTCTATAACTATCTTTGCTCTGATAATAAGTTGTAGTAATGAATTCACTCTACCTTTTGTGTGTAAAAAAGCACTGAGAAACTCACTTTATCAGTTCCCAGAAAACCACAGCCAAATACCCAAAACCAAATCTGAAATCTAAGTCCAAAAATAGACCTAGATCATGTTCAAAGCCTATTGAATTCAGGGAAAATTGAATTTTTTATGGTTAATCTTACAAATTTCTTAGATTGTTATGATTCTTGATTAAGCACACCTACCTCTGCCCCAGTCCCTTTGTGATGAGGTGTTGTCTTTCTTCTCAGCAAGAAGGGGAACTAGTTCCCCATACTCTCAAATCTGTGCTGACCCTGTGAATTTCTTTGAATGTGGTAGAGTTGATCAAGTGAAGATCTGGAAGCTAGGTCTTCAAAGACTTTGACTTGAAGTATCCGTTCTCACCCTTTGGGGCCTGAGGCCACCATTCTGTGAAGAAGTTTGACCTGGTCTTCTAAAAAGTGAGACACTTTATGAGTTAGAATCAAAGACTAAGTTAAATCAGGACTGTCAGACATGGGAGGAAGGCCATCTTGGAACCCTCAGCCTGGACTGAACCTTCAGGTGTGTGACTGTAAGTCACATGAATAATCTCAAACAAGTCCAGTAAACAAGCAGTCTACATTGCCTACTCCAGAATTATGACTAATAATTAGTCAGTGCCACTCCTTTGGAATACTGATAAATATCTGTTTGAGCACATACACAAATGTAAAATTGAAAATTATCACACAGTGTCTCAGTGCAGAGGTAATTATTATTAAAAATTAGATCCTTCCAGAATTTTAATATCCAAATGGAGACATTTGTAAAATGTTTTCTCTTGTTGATGCATAATTGGAATTCCACCATACATGCTACTTTGTAACTTGCATTTTTCATATGATAATACACTCATCATTTTCATATTTCATAAATAATCGTTTACATCATTTTAATGACTACATAATACTCCATCATTAAGATGTGCATGATTTAACCAGTTCCTGTTACTGGATGTTTTTTCACTCCTATAGTCAATGCTGTGATGAGAATCCCTGCACGTAAATCTTCCTATACATGAGTGATCATTTTGTTAGTATATTATGGGTATTAGTGCTGAATTTTTTTGCCAATACAATAATAAAAGAATACCTTGTTATTTTAATTTTCTTCTATTTTACTAACCGTGAGATTAATCAGACTTGTACATGTCTGATGGCTATTTCTATTTGTTTTTTTAAACTAAATAATAGCCCTTTTCATGTGTACAAACATACTTTCTTACAATGTGTTGTGGGCTGCACAGTGCACATATATGTGCAAGCATATGCGCACACATGCACACACACACACCCCTTGAGGCAATGCACCACAGAACATGAGCCATCAAGCCTTCAAACCAGACAAACCTAAGTCACTTCCTACTATCCTGCTGCATTCTAGTTATTTAATGCAGAGTAAGTTGACTGCATTTTCCAAACCTGTTTCCTCACATATAAAATGGGGATACTAGCAACTATTTCTTAAGACTGTTGTTATCTAGATGAGGTATGAAAAGTGCTCAATAATATGACTGAAACAAAGTGTTCAATATTATTGGCTTTCATATACTTGTCTTACACATCAGGACCATATATGTGCAGTTTTTTACAATCTACTTTGTTCAAATTTTCATTCTTCATCCATTCATTCAACACATACTTATTTATGCCTTACAGGTCCAGCATGTCTTAGGCATTAAAATAGACAAACAGAATTCCTGCTTTTATGAAGCTTATATTCTAGTGGAGAGAGGCATGTAATTGTCAAGCAATTAAATTTATAGCATACTAGATGGCATTAAAACTAGATATAAACTAGAAAGATATAAACTAGGTAAAGGGTTCGGAAGAATCTTCTTAGTTTAAAGATGATGGTAAAGAAGAATCTGGCTTTAAAGGTGAGATACCTGATGGAATACAGATGTCTATCTAGAGGGTAGGCTGTTCCAGGCCGAGAAAACAGCAAGTTCTTAGGGTCCTAATGTGTGAACTTGACTGATATTTCTAAGAATAATTAGACCAGTATGGTTGAAACAAGGGAATGAGGGAAAGATTGGACTTTTTAAAAAAGGACTACTCAAGGAGAGCAAGGGTAGATATAGAAATATTGATTAGGTGGCAATTAGAATATCACAGGTACAAAGCGATGGAGTCTTCCATTAAGGTAGGTGGAGCAATGAGAAGTGGTAGAATTCCAGTTCTATTGTGAGTAGAATTTTTTAACGAACAAAATTTGGGAAGGGAAGGAAAAGAGGAATCAAATCAAAGATGATGCCAATGTTACTGAACAGAATAAATACAAGGATGGAATTACCATGAACTGAGATGGGAAAGACAATGGAAGAAGCAGGTTTCAGGGGGAAGATTAGAATTTAGATTGAGGGTACATTAAGTTTCAGGTCCATGTCAGGTGTTTTCAGTGGGATGTCAAGTAAACGGTTGAATAGATAGCCTGAATAGACAGCGGAGAAGTCCAGACAGAGAGACTACCTGAGGAGTCAACCTACAGGTGGAATCTAGAGCTGAAATTAGGGGAGATAATATGTTATTTGTGTGTAAAGAATAACATGAACCTGAGCTGAACTTAAGGATAGATGAATTTTGGAATAGAGAATCTGGGACAGAATCATTAAATGAGACTACTAAGGGTCTGCCAATGGGAAAAAGATTCAAGATATAGCAGAATTCAGGAAGTCAAGTAACAACATATTTTAAGGAGAGAGTGATCAACTGTTTAGGTAAATAATAAAGACAAGCTTAAAACTAACCCTTGAAAGCTGACTATGGAACAAAGCATCCAGAGTGGGGATGCTGGGGGAAGAGTAAGAGCAAAGATGGAAGGAAGTAAAATGGATTATGGTGTGGACTATGAGTGATTCAGTGATAGGTGCACAATGGTGGTGATAGAAGGGGAATCCTAATGTTACCACAATTTAAAAAATAAGTTTATTTTTTTTCTTCTTTATTTTTATGTATTTGACATCAGTTGTAGTCCCCACGGATGTCCCACCACCATTTCATCAGTGCACCATCACCTTTAAAAAAAAAAGTAAGAAAGGGATTCGGCAACATGGAGGTCATTGGTGACTTAATAGGAACTTCTACCTTAATAAAAATAGCTTCTACCGGGGATCCAAGAGAGAACCGGAGGGAAGGAATGGGGTAGAATGCATGTAGAGGGCTGTAGAGCTGTGAGATCACAGCCGGAGATGCTCTCTGGTTCTATATATTTTCTTAAATGGGAGAAATCTTAAAAATGGCCCAGTGGAAAGGGAAACATTAGTCCTGAAGAGGTGGACACTACTGTTGAGAATATTTTGCAAGTGAGAAAGCACAGGGTCTCACACACATGTGAAGTTGACCTTAAATCCAATAACTATATAACCTGCTCCTCGGTAGAGAAGGGAGAGGGGTAGAGCATGTGGGGGTGAGGACCATGGAAGTAAGGAGGACCATGGAACTTCATGTGGTCAGTGAAGTAAGAGGCAGGGTAATCAGCTAAGAGTGAGGAGTAAGAAGTTGGATATTTGAAGAGATTCCAATATGTAGAAAATAACTGACTGGAATAAGAAAACATAGAAGGAGTACTAGAAACCACAAGGACCATATGTAGCTGATGAGCGGGAGTTATAATGAGAAGGGTTAGCATAGTTCGGTGGTTTTTTTTCACAGTTGTTCAGTAGATGAGAGTAGAGTAGGTGGGAAGTTGGACCTCATCAAAGTTAATGTTTTGACAAGTGACTTAAATGAAGAAAGGGGTGACAAGGACTTTTAAACAGTTCCAACTATCAATACACTTATAGGAGGAATGTAGAGGAACCAAATAAGGCATCAGGGAGGAAAAAAAAGTAGCTATAATAAAGTGAAAATCAAAACCATCAGGCAGCTATAGATCAGAGACACTCTGTAGGGGAGAAGGGGGGAGAAGGATCGGGACAGGGGTGGGAAGAGCACAAGGGACTGTGATGATGGTGCCAGGGTGAATTGGTGGTGGGAATTTCACGGGAAATAATACATTGTACAAATATGATGGGTGATGTAATAAATATACATTATAAAAAGAAAACAAAAATATTCATTTGTATCATCATGATTTTAATGGATTTAGAAGATTCTGTAAAGTGGACTCAATTTACTTAGTCAATTTCCGAGTTTGGGCATTAATTTTTCTTGTTATTCATTATTACAAATAATGGTTCAATGACTTCCACTTTGTATCAAGCTTTGCCCATAGTTTCAGTTGCTTCTTTTGAAAATAACATTGCTAAGCAAATAGTATACTTTCAGCTACAAGTAACAGAAAAGTTAACTTGAAATGGTTAAACAAAATAGAAAATGTATTCCAGCATTTAACAAAATATCCTAAGATTTGGAATTGCTTAATCCTCCTTTTCAAAGACCTCATCAGGCACCCAGAGTTTTCTGCTCTGGCGCACATAAGCCACCAATCACTAGTGAATTTTATCAAAATTAGCTGAGATAATTCAATGTTTACCCGAGGTGAGCATAGGGTCATCTTTGCTGAGTTCATGTCTTTTTAAAGAAGGGAACACTCAACCAAATCAGTCTTCATCAAAATGGAAGAAGAGGAGGCTATTACATCGATAAGTATGTCTTCCACTAAGGACATACACACCTTTATGGCTTTTAAAGACATATTATCAATTTCCTTCCAGCCTTGTACCTGTCCTTACTCAACTTGAGTAGTATAGTTAAATAAGCTGAGTTGGAGCATCTTCATAGAGCTTGTGCATTTCACCCTCCTGATCATTCATCCCCTGCCTTACTGGGACCCCTGCAGGTTTTAATAGCTGTCGTCTTCCTTGACTCTTCCAGTGGAATTCTCTAGATGTATACCCTCCTTTATTTACGTGGCACTTGGGAATTGTCATTCTTTCTGTTTTGATAAAAACCATCTTGTTATGAAAAATTTCACAATAAAAATTAGGGATTAAGGGGGAAATAAGACTAAGTAAATAATACTTAAAAAATATATCAGTAACAAAAAATACCAAAGAATAGGAACCTAGTAAAAATACTTGCAAGTGTTTCCACATGTTCAAAAGTCATGAAATACGTAACTACTGCCATGTTTCTTTACCTTGGGAAGAACGAAGTTTGCATGTGAAAGTGGGCATCAGATTGAAACCGTGCGTTATTGTGAGATTGTGGAAGGGAAGTTATCTGAAATTGGAGGGAATGTTGAAACATCACATGTGGCTGACAACAAGCGAGCAACTTTGGAGCAGGCAGAAGTTCCGGCGGTGTCAGTGTGTGTGTATTCCTACATGATTTGGTTCATTTGGGTGCAGTTTTCTGCATCACCTAAGTGTTGCTCTTGTACAAAATGACACATAATGAAACCCTGTGCTATGTTCACATCAGTCCCTAGCATGCAAGTTCTCTTTTTAAAAGTAAGAGTTACAGTAGAACTCAGTTTGCCATCTGTGCCCCCATCAATTCGATTCTGTCTGCATTCCACCTCTTAAAAGTTTTTCAGTTCTTGCAGGTGGTTGCTATACCCTCCCCAAGGTCCCAAGGTCCATGCAAGTCTTTTTTAATCACTAGCTTATGAAGCCTTGAGTCTCTCAGGCTATGGAGAGAACTAAGCAACTGTGATTTTATCGAAATCTTTTCCAGAAACCATACCTACTTCTGTAGCTCCTTGCTTCCTATGCCAAATCAAGTGAACTGTGGGTCTCTGCCAAATGGCAGTTATTTTTTTAAAAGGGGTAAATATGTGGGTTAAGATAAAAAAAAAATGAAGTGGATTTTTTTTAAAGCATCAGAAAAAAAGATTAGTAAAGTAAACGCCCTCCACCGGAAGAAAATGTCAACCTCTATTTTATTATCAGAAACGTATTATTTTCCCCTTTTTTGATATATGCTAACAGCCCTCTTACCTTTCAGGTCCTTAGTTGACTCACAGCTAGAGCAGAGGGAGGGAACAAAGGCATTTCATGCATGGTATAAGGAAAGAGAGGGGGGAAAGGTTCGTCTGGGTGAGTACTAAATGAGATTGTCTCTGTTGGAATTCACTGAAATGGAAGCAAGATGTGAGTGGGAATGTGGAACCTGTTGGGAACAAATTAACTATGAGGGTAGAGAGGTGGCACCAGTTGTAAGAATGTGATAGAACCACTTGAGAGCTACCGGAGGGCATGGGCAGGTGGGCAGAGAATGTGACGTGGGCACAATGCCCCGTGATGGCCACCTCCAGCATGTCAGGAGAGAGCTCCCCAGTGCAGCCCTTGGCAGGCTGCCTTTGACACTTCGAAGACACCAGACAATTAGAAGCTCTTCTGGTTGGGAAGAACCTAGACCGCACCTTCAGTGATTAAATACTGATAACCAGCATCTTAAAGAAATTCTCAGCAAAGCATTTAACATTGTGACATCTTGTTTGCAACACGTGTGACTTGCTCAGCGATCCCCAGGGCCAAGACATGCCGGGTTTCTTCTGCTTTACCAAATAGAACAAAACACAGCAACTCCTGCCAGTGCGCCCGGCCGTTTACTCAAGCCCTGTCAACCTCGCATTCCCCCATTGCCATCATTTAGCTATTACAAGAACTGCAGGCTGACCCATGTACTGAGGGACAGTACCAGAAGGCTCTCTGGTCTTTGGCCCTGCTGGGATGTGAATTGGCTAGGTCCTATGTGGCCTGGAACCTTTGCTGTGGTACCCACTCCCACTTCACCAAGTTCAGCAACCAGAACATTCTCTGGGGTTCTCATTCCCAAGGCTGTTCAGCTTGGTGCTCAAATTCTACCCCCTGACACTAGGGAGTCAGGTCTGTCTTTTCATGCCTGTACCACTAAGATAATTCAGCTTTCTAGGCCACTACAGGTGTGTGCAGAGTCAAGCCACACTTCTCTCCCATTGCTGTTGCAGAACGGAAGTCTCTTCTGAAGTGTAGTTAAGGGGTTTTAAATAGAAGCTGTTCATTCCTTCCTACATTGAAGGAGCTTGGAATTCACCCTTAAATGGACAATCATCTTTTAATTTTCATTTTAAAGAATTGATAGCACCCCTTTATCTTTTCTTGCAAAGAAACCAAGTACCTTTTAATTCATAAGATACACTGCTTATTATTCAATTTATTTCTCATCTTGATCCTGAAAACTTGATATTATTCTTACTTCAAAAGAGATGGAAAGAGCTATGGAATTTGTTCAGGGTCAATTATAGTGCCTGAATAAATCTAAATAAGACAAGTTTTCAAAATCAAGAATGACTTTGTAACTCATCTAGTACTTCTTCATGGCAGTCTTCTGGTCAGCATTTGAAATAGCTCTTGCTCTTTGGTTACAAATTTTCCCCATATAGAATAACAGTCTATCAGGGTCAAGGTCTTCGAGTGACTGAACTGAATCGTTCTGACTTAGGCTCTTCTAAGTTGTGGTGCAGATGTCAACTTGGCATCCATCTGAAGACTTTGTATACCATCTGAAGACTTGACTGGGACTTGAGGCTGTTTCAAAGATGGTGCCTCGACATGGCTGTTAGCAGGAGACCTAAGTGCACCTTTACATGGGCCTCTGCTCATTACATGGTGGATGAGAAAGAGAGAGGTCACGCATTTTATGACTTACCTTGCGATGTGAGAGGGGACTACACATAGGTGCCAAGACCAGGAGATAGGGTCATTGGGGACCAATTTGGAAGCTAGTGACTACAGGGCATTGACAACAGTTAATTTGGGCTGCCTGCATCATCAGGATGAAAAATAATTCTTGGTTAATATTGTTTTAATTAATGAATCAATAGGTCAATTTGCATTTTCCATTAATTTTTCCAATTTAAGTGGTGGAAGTGTCACTTCAGAGGCATAACCCCACCAATTAGTTGTACTCGTCTTTCATGAGGTATTGGTTTATTCATCAACTCTATTGATCACCCAATCCCTCTCCTAGAGCTGTCAATCAAGTGTGTATGTGTGTGGGGGAGAGTGATTAGATGAATAATCACACAAACAGGTATAGCATTATAGAACACGATGAACACTGAGACAAGAGTTCACATGGTTATTAAAGTATATATCATGGATCGAGTTCAGTTTGAACATCAGGGAAGGCCCCTATAGCAGGGTTTCTTCACTCAGAGTGATTGACATTCTGTGGGTTGTGGGGGCCACTGAAGCAGCAGAGGATGTTAGCTCATCCCTGCCCTGTGTCCCGAGCATCCTCTTCCCTTTCCCAAGTTGTGAAAAACAAAAATGTCTCCAGATAGTTCCACATGTTCCCTGGGCCCAGATCTCTCCCAGCTCAGAACCACTGCTCCATAAGAAGTTTCCAAATCACAAGTCTGAGATGAGGGAGGGGCATTTCAGGAAGAGAAAAGTATATGTTAGTGAGAATTTTGTTGACACATATTCCCAATGACAAAATAAAACCCACCTCAACAGCCCTGATTACCTAATCCTAATTCTCAAATTTAAATCCAACAGATTTTTGCCTGGGTGACCTGTTGGTGCCCCTTTAAACAGAAACTCACACTCTGTAGCCAGTCTGTTTGTGCTGAATAAGGTCTCCATATAATTGCCAAGGAAAAAACAGGTCTGGCCTCAAGCTCTCTTCCAAAACGTATTTTAACTTATTGAATCTCTGGGCTGGCTAAAGTTGTTTGGCCTTCAGCCTGCTGGTTTATATCACTGCCCGGAGCAGGGTAACGTCACTCAGAAATACACAGGCTCACTTTTATTGGAAAGATATTTATAGGTACTGCTTATTCTCTGTATGAATATGTTTAATGCAAGAAGAGTATATTACCTGGCTGGATAGAAAGTCAGATGATTTCCACCAAGACTTGCCTTTTCTCAATTCTGAACAGAAGAATTAGCTGCTATGCCTAGAATCCTGAAATCTTGAGTGAAAAAGGATGTTAGAGGATCTTATGGGAAAAGCGTACTTTTTGGAATGCAGACACTTCTGGGTGGAATTTGGCCTCAACTCTAAGATCTTGGACACATAAAATAGCTTCAATTTCCTCATGTGCAATGAAGATAATATCTTACTGTGCAGGGCTGTTACAAAGGTATGTAGGATTATACCAATGTCTGGCATACAATCAGTTTCCAATAAATGAAATAGCTCTCTTTTGTTTAGATTATCTAGTTCAACATCTCCCCTCCAGCATCTCAAAGCGACAGTCCTCTGGAAATCTGGAAGCTGGCCTATTCTCAGCTCTTCTTGCTCCCTCCAAATCCAAAGGGTCATCAAATTTTCCCATTTTACCTTATACTTTATTTAGGCCACCATTTCATATAATCTTCATGATCTTGCAGTAGTTTTACATTAGATAGGTATAGCCACAGGTATAATCTAACCATGCATCCCTTGGTTAATACCTTTTATAAGTCCTACCACCTCCAAAATGGGATTCTGGTTCACCTTTCTACCTCATCTCTCTCAGTCCACTTCACCCTATGTTCTAGCAATGCCAGACTTCTGACCCTCTCGCGTGCTATTTCATATCCTTGTGCCATTTTAAACACTGTTTCCTTGCGTACACATTCTTCCCTTGTCTAACCATCCGCGTCTTCTGATTCAATCTCCAGGAGCAGCAACCCACCAGAGCATCCTCTGAGCTTCCACTGACTCCCTCCCCACTCCATCACCTCTTTGTTTTGACACAACCGCGTCCACATTTCTACTTTGACAATGTCACACCTCACTGATCTAAGTATGGTGATGGGTCTATCTTCTCCACTGGAGCGGGAATTACTTGAAAGCAAGAATCGCTTCTTAGTAATCTCTGTTCTCCCTGCCATTATCGCTGACCCTGGACTGACCCATGTTCCATGAGCACGTGATGAATGAACCACATTTAGTTGGAATCCCCACTGTGATGGGCGCTCACCACTTTGCAAACCAGTGGCCCGGTTTTGACCATGTTCTGTATCAACGTCAGGTTCATGTCTTCTGTCCTTATTGCCGTATCTGCTGCTGCCTCCTGTACCCACAGATCTTATTGATGGGATGATTCCTCAACACGTTGCCATTTGACTACTAGAATGCATACAACATCACACTGCAGCAAGTGTTCTCTTCTTGGGGCATTCTTGTATGTATTCCGAGGGTGGTATGATGTCCCTGTCCTTCATCGCCTTCTATCTCTGATCTGGATCTGCTGTGGGTCTGCAGCACCGTGTCTAGGACCAAATTTCAAGATGCTTGATGGATTCTGACAGCTTGGAGGGCCTTGCCCTAAACCTCCTGTCGTGGTAAGAAGAGTATAAAGCAATAGGTGCTTGCATTTATTCCTGTAGTTTTTTCAATAATAGCACTAATAATAACTATTGAATTCTTACCACATACTAAACACTTAGAAATGATGGCCTGAGACTAGTTATTCTTTCTATAGTCTCTGAACTCAACTGTTTATTTCCTACTCTCAAAAGACATCATTAAATCCCGGGGGAGGCATTGCTTCAAGGTGTCAAGGAGGTTCAGCCCTTGATCATTAAATCCCGGGGGAGGCATTGCTTCAAGGTGCCAAGGAGGTCCAAACCCAAGGGCTGATTTTTCTTTTCCTTCTCCTTATTCATGTATATTTAACATCAATTGTGGTCTCCATGTAATTCCCACCACAATTCACCAGTGCACCATCACCTCCGTCCCTTGTGCTCTTTCTGCTCTCATCCCATTCACTCTCCTTTCCTCCTCCCCAAAGTGTCTCTGATTTGTCTTTGTCTCTTTGTTTTTGTTGTGTTGTGATTTGACTGTTGTTGTTGTTATTGTTCTTTTCCTTGATCCCTTATTCAGCCCCCCTTATAGTCCTCCTATAAGTGAAACCATCAATATTTTTCTTTTACCTTCTGACTTATTTCACTAAACATCATCTCTTCTGGCTCCATCCATGTTTCTACAAATGACTCTAGTTTGTCTTTTTGATTGCTGAATAGTGTTCCATCGTGTCTATGTACCATATCCTCTTGATCCAATCATCTGTTTTTGGGCATTTGCATTGTTTCCAAGTCTTACTAATTATAAATAGTGTTGCAATGAACATAGGGGTGCAAGTATTCTTTTGAATCAGTGTTTTTGTGTTCTTTGGATATATACCTAGAAGGGGATTGCTGAGTCATATGGTAGTTCCATTTTTAGTAGTCTGAGGAACCTCCACACAGCTTTCCACAGTGGTTGGACAAGTCTGCATTCCCACCAGCAGTGTAGGAGAGTTCCTTTTTCTCCACACCCTCGCCAACATTTGTTGTTGCTAGTTTATTTAATACGTGTCAAGGGCTGGTTTTTGACTTTCGAAGTTTTAGCACCTTCCTTCTGCCCACCTGGCCAGAAGAAACTCACACAAGTCTGTGGTGTTCACAGTCACTCAAATCACAGGTTCTAGCATCTGGTCAAGGCATTGAGGAAGCCAGAATATGCTACCTCAACAACCACTGCTCTAAGCCCCATTTGAGGGTCACTCAGAGCAGAGGCCCTCATCTCCCACTTCTCTGTTGGTGTGCCTCTGGTTTCTAGATGGCCCCAGTTTCAAGTGTCCACTTGTGCTCCACCCAAATTACTAGCATTTTTAGCCCTCCAAATTCATTTATTTTTATAATCACTCACAGAGATTGAGAACATTTTAGATACTGGGAATTACATTTAATTCTTCACCTGCAGAACCTTGCCTAGGCCTTCCAGTTCCCTACAAGCAGATGAATGTTTGTGGATGTTTCAGTAGGGGAAGCTCAGGTTCAGAGAGTTCGACCGCCAGGGCCCAAAGCATAAGTTGTTACTTAGCTGGAGTTTGAAGCCAGACACAACCGGCTGCGTCAGTTTGCTGTACCCCAAACCTTCCCCATCCACTGCCTACTATCCAGTTTGTCCTCATACTAAAGAGATTGACTGGGGACCATGACCAATATGCAGCCAGAAGCCTGGGCCAAGGGAAGCCTCCAAGAAGCCCACCTGCGGGTGAGACCATTTATACGACACTGAGGGCAATTACTGTCCTGCAGGATTTCCTCCAGTGCTATGTGAACACCCAGGGTGCCTTCTGTAGTCACCAAAATACCCCAGTTGTTCCTTCACCCAACCTCGCTCTTTCTTGGTGTAATTGCAGGGCACTGTGTGTGGTATCCTTTTGTCCTGCATTATCTTCCCACCCCTCGTAACTTCTTCCTCAACTCCAGCATCATCAGTTTATCCAAATATTTTGTCCTCCCCATTTGCCTTAGACATACTCAAATTCTGCCTTCCTTTCCAGGGCAGACAGCACCCACCCCATGGCATTCTTCGCCTGGCCTGGGCACCTGTCCCTCTGAAATCCGCTCCTGTATCCCAGTTCCAAGAGTGCTCCACCCACCGTGTCCGCAAGGCCCCTTGAGAGATAACACCAAGTGTCGTGCTTTGGCAGCGAAGGTGTACCCATGCAGCAGTCAGTGCAGACTTCTCCTGGGGTCTGAAGCATGTGGATGCCTTAGAACAAATTCTAGTCCAAGGAAACAAAGAGCCATTTCTCCCAATAGGCAAATCTCCCTGAAACCCAACCCCCTGCAAAGAAAGGTCAACTCTGCCCCAGACTCCATCAAAACTTCAATTTTATCAAAGTCTCCTCTATAGATGCCATTTTATGTGCTATTAAACAGAACAATGCAGCTCGCCAGTAAAATAATCTGTGATAACAGCCCATTAAAAGCTTTCCTTAATATGGAACTTTCTAATTAATGTAAATGGGGTGCAAAGCTTGGAAAGCCAAGTTGATTCTAATGTTCAGGAAGTAGGTAAAGTAGGAAGGGTCTTATTTTTCATTAGCAATCTATTAGGGAATCTAATGAAATCTTTATGGCTTGGATATATAATCCAAAAAGTTACAATTGCTTTGTTTCCTGCCTCATTTCTCTGCCACCTTTCTCTATAAATATTGCTATGCTATGTATTAGGTTTAGGAAAATAGAACTTTACATGGATTTTGTGTCTGGATACATTGAGGCTCAAGTGTTGGGGATGGAAGGCAGGCTGTAGATTAACCCTAGTTCCCAGCTGAGTTGGAAACTGAGCCCCAAAGATAGTTGAAAACTGATGTAGGTACTCATTTACTCTTTTTCTGGCTCCTCCCTCCTTCCATTCCTTCCTCCCTTCCTTCATCCCTTCCTCCCTTTCTTTCTCTCTCCCTCCCTCCCTTCCTTCCTTTTTCTGTGGGTACATTGTGGCTAGGACTTAAAGTCCCTCTGTAACAGGCCATGTAAAAGCCCAGACAGAATGGTCTGGCTAGCTTTGTAATCAAATTCCAATCAGCTTTACAGAATTGTGAAATTGATTATCGTGCTGGTCACAAAGGGACTTTGGAGCAGGGCAATGGGATCCCTTAATTCTTTGTCGAGTTCCACACACTGATTTGAGGAGACTTTAGCTTTTCTGTTCATCCCCAAGAGGAAGGGAGTTCAAATTACCTTGAAATTACAATTCAGGGGCATCAGTCCTTGGCCAGTCTTTCATTTTCTCAATCACCCAACCAGGCCCAAGACTGAGAACGGAGCTACCTGGCCTGTTAACTCCTCTTTAGGGTCATGAAGAAGAGGTAAAGTGAGAGACCCAGGTAGCCCTTACACCCTCAAGGAACTCTAGCAATAGCAAGATAAGAGGGGCTGGTAAACTTGGCTGATGTTCCCCCGAAGATGGTAGGTTTGGGGTATAATCATCAACTAAGTAATATCAAAGCATGCCTGCCAGTTCTGTTCCATTTTCTATCTTTGAAATGTTTGAGATCTTTATATTGCTGCAGGGAAATGAATAGAACTTTGTCATGTGTTTTACCAGTGTAGGGGTTCAGGAAAATCTTCCTGTCATAAAGGGACCTGACCTGGGTCTTGAACAAAGAAAAGGAGTTAAACAGTTGGACGAAAGTGGTAAGTCCATCACAAAGAGAGAGGACACCATAGGTCAGGGTCCAGAGGCACTTTATTAGACCAAGAAGAGGGAAGGAGGGAATGGCAGCCATGAGAGTAGGGAGAGCTGGTGGTACACTCAAGAGACTAGAGCCCAAAGGCAGAAGAAATGCATGGAGGTTAGAAAGGAAACGTGGAATTCCAAGTGGAGAAATGGAGGGGCAGCTGGCACATTAGAAGCACACAGTGCTGTGTTACGGAAGAGTCACCATGAAGGCTTGCTTAAGCAAGTTGACTTAATATCACATCTGTCCACTCAAGTGTGAGGTCCACAGAATCTTCTTGTTCCCCTAAATTATCTAGTAATTATTAAGTGCTGACAGCCCTGTTTTAATGGCTGTTACATTTTGAGTGCTTATTATATGTCAGGACTATTCTCAGAATTTTGCACGAGTTATCTTAGTTAATCTTTTCACAATTCTGTGAAGTGGTAAATACTATTAGTAGCCCCACTGAGAAAACTAAGCTTCAAGGTTTCAATTAATTTGCAGAAGGTCACAGACTATTAAGTGGTGAGACTGAGATTCAGACATAGGCAATCTGAACCTAGAGCCCTTATCTTAATTGGCCTTTGTCCTAATCACTGTGCAGTGCTGCTTCCTGTGATCTTAAGAATCAGTAGAGATAGAACTCACACATTCCTTCTTTCATTCTACAGATATTCATGGAGTATAGGCATGTGCTGGCCTTTGTGCTAAGTGCTGAGAAGGTATTTATTTACTTAGGGCTAAGCAAGAAGAAAAGTCTCATCTTTGCAACGAGAATTCAGTCAAGTGGAAGACAGAAAATCAGTGAACAGTTAACAAAAAAGAGAATATCTGATTGCAAAGAAAAAACAAAATAGGGCATCAGGAGAGGAAGACAGCAAGCCTGAAAGGATCTTCAATGTCAGATAAAGGAATCAAAGTCAGGAAAAGGAGAATGATCTGCTTAGACTCATACAGAACGTTGGCATGGGGTGGGGAGGTGGGTAGGAGTTGAGAGAGAATTCAACACTCCTAAGATATTCAATAGCTGTTTACGCGGGCCAACCCAATAGCTCTCACTGTTCCAGGCACCAGAATGCAATGTTACAGGAGGCAGCTACAGTCCCTCTCCTTGTGGTCCTTACCTCCTCCCCCCACATACAACACTGTGCTGTCCCAGCCAGCCAGCAGCTATGCAGTATGCACTTAATTTCATCAGTTGTCAGTTCTACTTACAGATGTGCTCACCTTAACTTCTCTTATGCTCAGCTCATGACAGGAGTATCTCTTTCTGTGCACAGCCCTTATTCCCTTGTCATAGATGATAGATTGGGAGAGACAGGGTAAAGGACTCCTGTCTTCCTCCAACTTCCCATACAGGGATAATCTTATATTTGATTAAATTAATTATGATTTATGTATTTGATTTTATTAAATGTGATTTCTGCCCTGACACACCATTCCTTTAAGGCAATCAAGACATGCAGAGTCGGTTCCCTTTTTCTGTGTGGGTAACAGACAGCAGGAATCCCAGAAGAGCAAAGGACATTGGCTAATACTGCAAAGGCTTCCTTTCTTGTAGCTAGTGACTTCCCCTCTTTCTGTTCTGCTAATGCAAGGACAGGGGCCTCTGACTGAGCTGCTGCTTCCCAGACACCCTGCTGAGTCCCTGCAGCCTTGAGATCTCATAGGGGTTCAACCGGCCAAGGCAGAAAATAAGGGATTCCTTTGCCAAGGTGCAGTGGGCACTATAGACCTGGCTAGGGAAGTCGATTTTAGCAGCCTTCTCTGGATAGAGGATAACTCATATCCCGTATCTGAGAGCTTCATCCCTTCCCCTTCACATTGACCTTACATTATATATACTAACTCATGTAATCTTCACAAGCCACCCTCCAAGATACACAGCACGCCGACAGAGAAACTGACCAGCAGGGATAGGAAACAACTTCCCCAAGGTCACGCAGCTATGAAGTAGAAGACTTGGTATTTAAACTCAGGCAGGGTGGCTCCAGAGTCTGGATTCTTAATGAGTCAGATACACTCCATCTGTTACTCCTTCTATTCTGCCCCCACCGCTCCTGCTGACACAGTCAGCTCTGCTGTCCGCGAGAACCCTGGGACTACTTCTGGGCTACTAGTTATGCGGATACTGTTTTTTGCTGCCGCTCCTCCCCAGAAGCTCCTGCAGGACGTGTGATATGATCACTGCCAGTGAAGCCCATTACTGCTAATGACAGTTCTACGGCTACCACTTCACACGTACTTACTTTTCTTCCTTCGCTTCTTCTTCCCTCATCAATATCAAATGCCACAGCGCTAGATCTTCTCCAGGCCTTCTGTGGGCATTATTTACAGATGGGGTGTTGAGGCTCAGAGCTAAGAAACATCTTTACAGTCACAGCCATAAGGGCAGCCCATGGTTTTAGCTCTAGGTCCGCATTCCAGACTCAGTGGCACTTGCAAATCAATACAAAAAACTTGTAGCTAAGACAGGTTCTTCTAGAACCTGTCATGGCTCTCCCAGGATATGTCAGAAATGCAGGCTCCCAGGTCCTCCACCAGGTCTGCTGAACTGGCATCTGGTGGAGGCACATGTGAAAACATGCAAAGCACTGAAAATGCCCACAAACCTGGTGTGATGTTTAATCCTGGCGGCCCCACAAGCAACCTGGACCATTGGGTCAGGCACGTGTTTCAGAGCTATGAGTGTTGATGATAAACTCGTACAGTAGTGCCCTTTCTGTAGGGGTTCAGGATAAAGATGCTGGAAGGGGAAGGGTCTGCAGTGAGGCGTGTGGACGGAGCCAGCCAGACAGGGACAGAGATGGTTCTGGATTTGTAGCTTTTGTACAGGAACTTGTGAAAGAATTTGCCAACATTATAAAAGCCTGCCTGGGGACAGGTGTGTGTGTGCATGCGTGTGCGTGTGCATGTGCATGTGTATGTGTGTGTTGGAGAAACCAACATCTGTTCACAGGGTCTACAGCTTGGCTATTTTCCCGCATAGGAATAAACTTCTTATCAAAGAAGTGCTGGCCTTGCACACCAGGGGGTTCCCCTGCCTGAGAATTCCTAGTATTAGCACACACCTGGAGCCCAGGCAGACCAGGAGACCACCTGGACTGAGGCAGGCCCCCTGAGCTTGCTTCTCCTCCAAGGGAACTCCGCCGCCAGCCTGACTCCTGTTGCCCATGAGTGTTTCTGGAAAGACTGTTGGAGCACAGGAGAGGGGTTAAGCACCGTGCTCTTGGGAGCTCTGTCAGTGCTCGTGGGCAGTGCACCACGGGGCTGACAGGGAAGGAAACGAGCGGTAAAGATGGCATTCCTCCCGGGGGGGCAAAGGAAGGCGGTAATTGCAAAGCAAACTTGCAGACACGCAGCTGACAGCCTCACTCGCTCTGACTCTGTATCTTCTCTTTGCACAGACTCAACTCATCACCACCGTGTTCTTTCCTTACAATGGAAACTGTGATAATGTCGCTCTGGTTGAATCCTGGAGCTGGCACCCCACTGTGCCAGAACCCCCTTATCAGCCCTTTCAGGGTCCTTTGCTATCTGACCCCAACTCCCCACCTGGCTCCTCCCTCCCACCATGCACTGCAAAGCACAGGATCAATTGATCGCTCATCATTTTCAGACACCCCTGTAGCTCTGGTGACTTGGAATCTTTCTGAAGACTGTTGCTTCTCAGTGGAATTCTTTGCCCTGATCTGCTCAGCTTTTCTTCTGTTCCTTGTCATGAGCAATGGTCATGTCTGTCCAGCCACACCTCCTCAAGCTTCCCTTTATGAGGGGGCTTGTGGAAATCCGGGGTCCTCAGGGGCAGGCTGGGTGTTGGCGTGAATGTCTCAGAGAGGCCACGAGTTTGCGACCAGCAGATCCTGAAGCCCCTGGCAGACAGCTGGACCATCTGTGGGCGGAACGGAGCAAAACTAACGTCCTCAGTGGAGCAAGCGGGCACATCACAAGTGCAGCCACCTGTGGTCCCCCATCAATTTTGGGGGGACATTCTCCTGGGGAAAGAGCATTCTGTGATATGAGGCTCTCCGGAGCATGGTGAGGTTCATCCGTGTAGGGTAAATTCTCTCCTGATGACATTTTGGAGACAGTTTTTGCACTGAATCAACTTGAAAATGTCTCTCCTTCTGCTCTGGCAACTTGGGATTGCTGTTTCTCCCCTGCAGGGTGGAGCATTTCCATTTTCCACCCAGCAATCTTATATCTTTTCAGTCCTGTTCATCACAGTTTTCTACTGTAATTGGGGATGCAATTTTCCCCATCCATTGTGATAGTTTGCTGTTGGCAAGATCTAGTCTTTGGGTTCTGGAACTATTTTAATTTGTATCGCTATCACACTTTTTCTCCGAAGAATTTGGCAATCTTTACACCCTCACACGCTGCTTTATTTGTTACTGCTATTGTTTGTCGATTTAATTCTAAGTGCTTGCATTTTTGAGAGCCGTGTTGAATAGTGGCCGTGTTGAACAAGCATCCGTTCCTAGTTTCTGACTTTTCCAGGCCTCCTCTGACTCATCAACACTAAATACAAACTTGACCGCTCATCACTCCATCAGCCCTCACCTTGATTTTCTTTATAGCACCTATATCACTTACTTGTTTTTAGAATTTTTTTTAAAGATTTATTTATTCATGCATACAAGAGCTGGTACAGGCCAGAGTCGCAGGAGGTGAGAGGAGTCACCAGAGACAGAGTGGGGAGCAGAACAGGCAGACTGACTGATACACACTGCTGAGGGCAGCAGCGGGTGAGGCAGGGGAGGTCTGCTGCGTCATGTGGGTACCTCCTTTGCCGGAGGCAGGGATCGAACTCGCGCTACAGCGGCTGCAGTTTGCTTCATAGTGCGCTGCTTAACCCACTGCGCCACCAGGGAGACCCTACAATTTTGTTTTTATATACCTGCTATCTTAATCACCACCCAACTTGTTTTCCCTGCGTGTCCCATAACCTCTCCACAGGCAGGGATTTTGTATCCCTGACATACCACCCCCCCACTCCACTAAGAGACATTTCTTTCTTCCCTGGAATCCAGACACATCACTTTTTCCTTGTCCGTTGATGTTGAATTTTTCCGAATACATTTTGACATCCTTTGGAAGGAACTTCAACCTGTAGATATCACAAATTACACCAAGAGAATCACAGCGATAATCATCTTTTTGACTCTGAAATAGAGTCTCCGTGGTACAGTGTGTATTCCTTTTTAAAAAATGACATTCCGGGCTGTAGTTTTGGTTGTTTCTGGCAATGGTTTTGTTAGGGTTCTGCTTTCTGTCAGACCCTGGTGTGACTAACTCCTTGTAGGGGGCTCCCAGCTGTGACCTCTGTCCCCAAAAAAGATTCACTTTGCCTCCCCCCACCCCCAGCAGATTTAAGCTGTCCATTTCCTCTCCCTCTAGCAAAGTGTTGTATTAACATTTTAACTTCTCTTTTACTGTTTAGAAAAACAAATCTAGATATGTCATTTAAGTTGACATGTACTTGATGTCTGGTGAAGTTGAGTCTCCTTTCTCTCCCTGATAATGTGTCATTCAAGATTCCCTATCACTCTATTACAGCACAGAGTAAGGGGAACGAACTCCAGGACCCCCAATCCTGCCTGCTCTTAAATGGGGTTGGTACCTGCTGCATCAAGACAAAAACATACTCTAGTGCATAAGTCCTTCAATAGAAAGGAACATTAATTAGTATGGGACAGAGAAAAGAGAGAGAATATAGTTCAAAACAGTTTAAAGGTTTTCCCATGAAGCACCCAAAATTACCCATCTCCTTGGCTGGGTAAGTGCCCAAGCACACAGGGTTGGCCCTGGTAGGACGGCAGAGGCCCAAAAGCTCACCACAAGTCTAAGGCACCTTCTGGTGGGGGTCCAGGGGAATGGGCAAAGCAACCAGGCAAGTCTGGAAGGAAAGAGCAAAACCAAAATCAGAATAAAAGCTCCGTTGTGAGCCTCCCCAGGCTCTTTCACTCAAGTTTGTCTCTTTCAGCTGCCTCCTTCCATGTCCCCCAAGTCCCTAGTACAAATCCACGGCCAAGGAGCAGGCACAGCTTTTCACGTGTTCTATGTGCCCCTTCCAGGCGGTGCTGCTCTCTTTCCTTCCCTCTCCCTGCCTTCTCTAGCTTCTCCCTGCTCTCCTCCTCCCTTCCTTAGGGTGGGGCAGGGAACCCCAAACCACCCCTTTCCCTGGGGATTGCCCTGGTACAATGTCATTGATCATTTCCTTTCTACTGTTTGCAAATTTGTCCTTTATTGATTTGTACGAACTTTTTATATATTAAGGATACTGGCCTTCACTGGCATGTCTGTTTATATAGTTTTCCATTTGTTTCCCTTTTAAAACATTGATGGTAGATTTTTAGCATTTTTGAAACTTGATTTTTAACCCTGTGACCCTGTTTCTTCAGGTACATGTTCTTCACTCACATGAATGTCTGAAAAGGTCAAACCAGAGATCAAACAGCTAGCTGCCTTTATGTATTCCTAATTACTTTATGATTTTTGTTTGCTTTGCATATTTGACTACTTAGAAGGGTCTCTCCTTGTCCACAGACCACACTCAGCCTTCCCCTTGGGCCTCAGAACACTGCAGACCCTGCCTCTGTAAGGTTTATCAGGGAAAATAAACTGATGCAGAGTTAGACAGATGAGGCAAAGCTATTGCAGGGATGATTTCCTCTCAGGGAAACTGCAGGATTTTCCTGGGGCTGCACAGATATTACATCCTCCCAGGGGTCACCACATTCTTACTCAGGTGTGAAGGACTGGAGCTTGGCAGGGCAGGCATCCCAGGGCAAAGGATGTAAGGAAGTGCTCACTCTTGTGTGCAGACTTGCAAGAGTCTTCAATTTTGTCCCGAAACTGTTGCCTTCCTCTCCTCCTACCCTGGGATAGAGCAGTTCCCGCAAATAGTGCATGGGGTACTCTTCTGGTCTCAGAATCCTCCTTGGTCCTATATGTCAGATACCGCAAGGTATCCTCACTGCCATCCCTGGCCCAGCCTGCAGTTCCCTTTGACATGGCTTCATGAAAGGTGTGGTAGGTGCTGCAGTGAGTATGGCGCGTGCGGGCAAACAGGTGCGTGTGACATGTGATCTCTTGCGTCCTGATTGTGGCTTGCCCACAACATTCTCCTCCTCCCTACTCGCTCTCAAGTGTCACGTCTTTCCTGTCTCTGGTCAGGGTCAAGTGGGGCCTGTACTTTGCAAATGACAAAGCATTCTACATATGTCAATAATTCATTTTATTGCTGCTGAAAATTAATCTTGGCATCAGCAGGCTGGGCATGAGCATGTTGCCAATGGTGGTGGTAACAGCAAAGCTGTTAGAAGCATTGACACAGCAGAAAGGTCACTTGGGGACGTGACAATCAAAGAAGAAGGCCGTTCTATGCTCGCTAAGAGTCTCTGCCAATTTCAGGCAAGAATCTAAATATTTAGAAGCCCTAAGCCCCTGCTTGAAAGTCAGAATTAAAAATGAATACGAACTGATAGTTCTGTAATTCTGTCCTCGAATGTTTTCTCCAGTGACACAAATAAATCTGCTGTTGCCTGGTCTTTGACCAGGAACCAGAGTCCAGCTGGACAGCATAATACTTTGCTCTGTGACCTCGGTGAAGTCACTCGCCCTCTCTGATCCTGTCTCCTCCACAGTAAATTCAAGGACTGATACTTATCTCCCAGTGGTACTTTGCAAGATAAAAAATACATTGTGCCCTGAGAAGCCTAGCATGCGCCAGGCGCACAGTCAGTGCTAAAAATTGTGTGTGTCCGCCACATACACTGCCTTGACTGGAATCCGGTGGTGTCGTTGTTTTAAATCAGACTTTGTCTGGAGGTTCATTTTTTTTTTTTAATTTTCTTACTATAGTAAAATACATACCACATATAATTTACTGTCTCCATCCTTTTTAAATGTACAGTGTGGTGGCTAAATACATTTGTAATGTGTGATCATCACCACCACCTAAATCCAGAACTCTTAATTTTATAAAACTCTATATCCAGGCAGTGATAACTTCCCTTCTCCCCTGTTCCTCTCAGCCACCATTCTACTTTCTGTTGCTATGAATTTGACTACTCTAGGTTCCTCATCTATATAGAATCATATAGTATGTGTCCTTTTGTGATTGGTTTATTTCATTTAGCATAATGGCCTTAAGGTTCATCCATGTTATAGCCTGTGTCAGAATTCCCTTTTCAGGGCTGAATAATGTTCCTGTGTGTGTGTGTACACACACGTACATATATATATACACACTCTATTTTGTTCATTTAGTCATCAGTGAAGACTTGAGTTGCTTCCATGTCATTCTCAGTGGTTTTTATACTCTACTTAGAAGTACTCTAAATTGAATTAAGAGCTATTTATCAAAAATTGAGCAGACTGCTTTTTCGTTAACCAAAATTCCACAAATTTCTATTAACCTCCAATGAAGAATTCCTGTCCTGTTATTATAGTCCTTCTTCAATTGGGAACAGAGGCAAGGGGTGAAAATTTTCTCCCCCTGAAGTCTGGATCCTCTATTCCTTCATTGCAACTTGGATCCTTAGGGAAGCAAAGGAGCTGTGACACCTTAGTACACTGTCTCTCAACTACCCTCTCTTCCCCCAACAGCCTGAAGACCAACCGCATCAAAATCTTAGAAATGGGGATGAGGGCAGAAGGAGCATGAGGGACTGAGGTGATGGCACACGGGTGAAATGGTGGTGGGAACTCCCTGGGGAATATAAATGATGTCAAATATAATTAATCTAATTTTTAAAAAGGAAATACTAATGACACCGAAAAAAAAAATCTTAGAAATGGGAGGGCTTGCTAAGAATGTTGATTCCCTGGCCACAGTGTAGAGCAACTTACTTGGACCCCGATCCTCAGATCAAACCTCATCTGAACCTTCTGAGATGCTCTCAGTCTTGCCCCTGGTTCTTAGGCAAGGCTAGGAAGGCTCAAACCCAGCAGTTTGCCTGGACACAACTTTCAGCGCCTCCCTTGGCAAAAGAACTCGTGGGACTTCAGGAAATGGGCTTGGCAGTGTGGGACTGGAGGACACATAAGCTGAGGTGTAGCTGTGTAGTCAATGGATATTCCTGGGGGCCTGCACTGTGCTCTTGATGCTATAGGGATAATTCAGTGAACACAGCAGACATGGCGTATGTTTGCATCTTGCTTTGGGTCTGGTTGCAACGGCAGATGTCAATCAGAGAGGCAAACAAATGTGAAATTGTTTTTGTAAGATGGGCTATGAAGATTCGCTTCCATGTGAGCTTTAAATGAGGACTTGAAGTGGAGTATTGATTGCTTTTTCCTAGTGTGCTTTTCTGTGAGTGACACCTTGGCTATAAACATCAAGACTATAGTGAAACGATGATAGAAGAAACCATGGGAGACCTAAGACTGAGTCTGCTGTGCTTAGATTCTGAATCACAAAGAAAATGTTGGTAAACTGTGGCATCTTTTTGATGTCCTTAGTTCTTCACCAGCCAGTGGTGAAGATCCACCCCCCACCCCATCAGCCCATCCCTACCCGTGACTCAAGGCCCAGCCCTCGGGGATGCTGCTGTGTACAATGAGGGGGCACCGTCCAAGGGATGCAGTGTGAATAGCGCCCCCTAGAGCTGTGCAGAGTGGTGGCTTTGGTTCTTTCGGAGATGATCATAGCAACTTGGACTTGACCAAGGAAGAGTTGCCTGTGGAAATGACAATGGAGTTGAGAACTGAAGAAAGAGAAGACATTAGCTAAGCAAAGAGTGGATGGAAACGCCTGAGGGCGTAGCACGCCCGTGAGTCCTGTGATGAAATGCAGAGCCAGGACCAGGCATGTGGCTTGAGTGTGATCTTGGTCGTTGGGCCAGACCATGCGGCATCGGCACAGCCCAGTAGTTGTTCTGTCCAAGTGCAATGGGGACCACTGAAGGGCTGCAGTGATTTCCAGTAATAATGGTAGGTGCATTTTAAAAAATATTTTATTTATTTATGCATAAAAGAGCTGGGGTACAGGTCAGAGACACAGGAAGTGAGAGGATTCCCCAGAGACAGAGTGGAAAGCACAAGAGGCAGATCGACTGAAACACACTGCAGAAGGGAGCAGCGGACGAGGCAGGAGAGGTCTGCCGCGCCATGTGGGTCCCTTCCCTGGCCAGGAAGTCGAACTCACGCTGTAGTGGCTGCAGAAGCCCCTCAGTGCAGCGCTTAACCCCTTGCACCACCAGGGAGGCCAGTAGATGCATTTATTAAATGCTGCTTATTGCTTACTACATCCCAGACACTTTTCTAAGGTTTACAAGTGTTATCTCAATTGTGTCCTCATTTGGACCTAGGAGCTAGGGACTTCATTATGCCCATTTAACAGATGGAAAAACTGAGATACCAAGAAATTAAACAACTTATCCGTAATTTTAAATCCAGCAAGTAGCAACTCCCACCATCTCAACCGCTGCAGGAAATAGACTCCTGGTTCTGAGAATGGCTGAGTGGGGCCCGGTTTTGTTTCGGGAAGGGCATCTCCTGAGGAAGTGCCCACCTTCTGCCATGGACACGGTCAGGCATGGCCGCGAGGTGAGCCTGTGTAAGCGCAGCTCAGGGGAAGACTGGACACCTGGCGCAGGTGCTGGCCCCATTGCAGACTCTTATCTGTAGTGGTGCCCGAGGACTCTGACAGGCAGAGAAGCCCTTATCAGCCACACAGCTGCTTCCTGGGCTGTCTCCCCTGGGGAGTTACAAGGCAGTGAAACGAAGGCATCGGCATTCAGTTCTGCTTCCTGTGTGAGCTGTGCTGCCTTGAGGAGCACCAGGTGCCCACTTGAATTAATGTGGTTTGGGATCTGCACTTTGGGTTTCTGTGGCTTATAGCAGTGGGTGTAGGCTCAGGAAGAGGAAGAGCGGCCGGAAGATGGAGCGAGGAGGGGGCCTGAACGCAGCTACTGAGTCAGGCGAGCCAGCAGCTTTGTTTGCTTCCTGCAGAAACAGCAAGGACAGGATTGAAGGTCCAGAGGAGGTGATCATTTAGATGAGATGTTCTCATCAGGAAAAGATGCTGTCTACGAAATCCGATTCCTTCACAATAGCTCAGATTGGCTTTACAGACAATGTAGGGAAGTGGATGAAAATGGTTTGATGCCATTGAAATGCAATTGGAAAGATACAAGAGTTGGGGTACAGGCCAGAGGTGCAGGGAGGTGAGAGGACTCACCAGAAACAGTGGGGAGCAGAACAGGCAGATCCACTGAAACACACTGCTTAGGGGAGCAGTCGGGAGGTAGGAGAGGTCTGCTGCGCCATGCGGGTCCCTCCCCTGTCAGGGATCAAACTTGTCCTGCAGTGGCTGCAGATGCTTCACAGTGTGGTGCTTAACCCCCTGCATCACTCGGGAGGCCCCTCTCTTTCTCCTTTCTATCGTCTTTGCTTCCTGCCTACTTTGGTCTGTCTGCCCCATCCTTCTTTCTGCAAACTGCTTTTGCTCTTGGCTTGCTGCCACCTGCTTCAAAGGGCATCTGTCTCTGGCTTCAGAGGGACTAACTCTGGCCTCCACCACCTCTTGACCTGTGGGCTCTCACCTACCCTTCAGCTTAGCACAATCTCTGTCCCCTTGGTGAGGAATGGCACGTTGGCAAGATGTGTCCGTGAACTCCATTAAGTCAGCAATGACTTCTATGGTGCAGGGAATGAGGAATGTAGCTTTCAACACAATTTCAGGGTGGAAACCACTAGAACTCTGCAGGTCACCCAGATTTGGAGGATGAAGTACATCCTCTTCTATGGGTGCTGTTTGCTGGAGCGCTCTTTCTTCCTGGGGTCTGTCTTTGGAAGCAAACTCTAAGCCCGTGGGTTGTTGGTTATTGAAGAAAGGAGCCAGGCCTGGGAGGCGGTAAATGGTGGCGAACTCCCCAGCCCTGTCGGTGTGACAGCTGAATGCTGAACGGCTCCATCATCCCACGTGAGACTAATGACGAACACAGCAACACAGCGATAAGATGAGAAGTTAGTCCAAGCAGGTCTCCATGGGGGTGTTTCTGTATTTATATGCAGAGCACTTCAAAGAGTATTTCAATTGCTATTACTTAGTGAACATCTTTCATGCAAATTTTGATATTTTTCAATGAAGAATCCTTCATCCAAATCAATGGAATGATTCTTTCCACCTCCCACATAAAACCCCAGAACCGTTGGGTTGCATGCCTCGTACATTCTAAAGAAGGAGTCTCTGAGCTACCATCTTCATGGTATGGGATCTGTGAGTTCTGCATCTTGATGTGAGTTTGGTGTTCCAGAAGTGGACCTCGTAAATGGTGTGTGTTACTTTAAACATTAAACTAGCAACATCCCTTGTCTGTGTAACTCTGCCAGTGTGCCCAGCCCGAATCCCTCTAGAGAGATGGTTTCAAGATCGCAGTTTTCATGGGTGGCTGGAACTGAATCTACAGCTGCCAAAGCTCTGGGGTCCCCCTTTCAAAGAGCACGGCCGATGCCAGCCTTGGAGCGCTTCAAGTCAGCTTCAGGGCCCTGGTGCCCAGCCCTGTGATGGCTTTGCTGGGTGGGCAGTGGTCATCTTAGACACCTCCTCAGCTTCCTGGATGTGTGTTCATTTTTCCTACTTAGTCCACGTCCTCTGTCTCCCCCACTCACCTAGCAGAGTCCCTCGAAGGAAGCCCGGTGGGGGTTGTGCTCAGCAGCTGTCCGGGGCTGTCCAGGAGGCTCAGAGGACCTGGAGGAGAGCCCCATGCAGCAGCCTGCCCCCAGGTGCCCAGGGCTTAGTGCCTTGGTGGAAGAGTCCCAGGAGGCCCCTGAATATTTGACCTGAGATGGTGCAGCCGTCGGTCACAGCAATGGACAAAGCACAGTTCATCCAAGCGGCTCTGTCCAGAGTGCTGAACTGACTCTCAGTCTGATGCCACCCGTGACTGACAGGGCTCCCCACTCCACCCAGGTAGAAGCTTAAGTCAGACAGTGACTCACTGGGGTCTGCACGATCCCGCTTCGCCCCTCCACCCTATCTCCCGCCCTTCTTTCCTTTGCTCAGTGGGCTCCAATGACACTGGACTCCTTGCTGTCGCTGCAGTCGACCAGATTCAGTTCTGGCTCACGGCCTGGGCTCGTTCTGCTCTCTCTCCTCGTAGGTGTCTATCCAGTTAACATCCTCACCTCCGGACAGTCACTGCTGCGTCTCACTTTCTTTATGAGGATGCCCCGTCTATCCATGTACTACCCAAACCTGTGTCCCTCTCTCCCAGTGCTCTGGAACCTACTCTTATTCTGCTCAGGGCATTCTTGTTCTTTCTTTTTTAATGGCACTTACCACCTGCTAAAATATTAAATAGTTGACAGATACGGTGTGTGGTTTGGGGGTTATATTCTTTTTACCATTTTCTCCCCCCTCCTCTCATGCTTTGGCAATGAGACGGTGAACTCCAGGAGGGCAGAGAGCTTGGTGTTTTCACTGGCCTCTCTCAGATGTGCCTTCAGTAATCACCCGTTTATGTTGCTGCTCAGTTAGATAATCATTGACTCACGCTGAGTGAGAGTGCGGTGTACTCGCAAACTCTCTCTCATTCGGGTTTGCCCGGCGCACTTAGTAGCCCACTGAGTTCTGGGCATTTCAGCGGTTCTTAGACACATGGGGGGTGATGAGGGAAGAGGACAGGGCCTGGTGTCAGAAGACCTGGACTGTCCCCCGAGGGTGCTCTCTGGCCCTCGCTTTGACCTCAGTTGGGAACCAGTAGCAGAGAGAAGGCCTTGAAGCTGGAGCTGTGGCCGGGCTGAAGGACAGTGCTCGTAGTCAGGTCCTCTGGAGTTGGGGTGCTCGGTGGGGGGGACCAGTGTTGGAAGCACAGCCCTCACCCACACCCTGGCTACTCCTCGATGCTGGCCTACGAGAACTGCCTTGTTGCGCCTACTCCAGAATCCTTGTTTTGCAAATAACCCACAGCCCGGGGCTGCACTACCTATTAGAGACGGAGCAGTATTAGCACAGGTGCTTCAGTCCCAAGAGGTGAAAATGGGTTTCTGATGGCAGGGGATGTGCGAAAAAAATCTTCCTTCTCATTTGCGTGTGCATACTATGCATGCCGTGCAGGCACAGCTATTCTGGTTCGTGTAGAATCCATGTAGGCTTCTGCAGCACACCCGTGGAATCAGGTGTCACGGGGGAAAATGCCTAAATAGGCTTCTCAGGAGGTGATAACGGTGGGGGGAAAGAGCCCTGCTCTAGACTGGCCCTTGATCAGATCCGGGCAGGGAGTGTAAGACACGTGCCAGGTTTCAAACAGTGAGCAGGAAAATAGGATTAAAAAAATCTCAATGTTGTATGTTTTAAGAAATCACATGTGGCTAGCTTGGGTTAAGCAGAAGACATTGTTAAACTTAATTCCACTCTATGTTTGACATTTTTTAGACGATAGGAAGATGCAACTGCCATGTCTGTTTCTAGTGGTCAGCACAAACCCCAGGAACCAGCCGCAGCAGGGACGTGCCAGGGTGTCCGTTTCCTGACCCCCCCCTTCTGTCCCATAGCTGCCTCCTTGGAGAAGACCCACTTACTGTGTGACCTCAGGCGTGCCTCTTGCCCTCTCTGAGTGTAGGCTTCTCCAGCGTAAATGGAGAGGCTTCCCCCAGCTGCGAGGATTCTTCTGGGTCCAACTTAGGGCCTGGGGTCTCTGCAGAATGGAGTGAGGGCTCCCAGATCACCTATTTTACTAGCAATGACAGTTCCCTAAATAGCAATGTTACCTGCTGTGTCTGCTCCTAGAGAAATACCACATGGGCAAGAGGAGAAAAAAATAAAAGAGAGCTCCTAACCTGAGACCAGCAGAAGAAAGCGTCTGAATACATAATAATTTTAACCAAGAAGGGAGAAAAACAAAACTGGTCATCTCTTCTGTGAAGGAGGAGGTAGAACCAAAATACAGACGTTCACAATGCCTTCATGTAATAACAGGGATGAACAGAACATCTTATAAATGCTGCTCTCCTGGGCTGAATTTGATGCTCAGACCCCCAGAATGCCCATCCTCTAATTTCCTTCCTAATGCTTCATATTTTGTGGGTGGTGAGAGATCAGAGCTATTTTAATTTTATGGGGAAACGCTGAATGAAATAAAAATGCAGTGAAGGAAACTTCAGCCGTCAGCCCCCCGCTGACCTCAGCGATGTGATGATGTGATCAGTGGGTTTCTCCTCAGACAGCCCTCTTGAATATGGCCCTGCCTTCGCCTCTGACAAGGAGGCAGAGGGTCCCAGCTAGAAAGAGAAGGCCCCTGGGTGCTTGGGAGGTGCAGACCAGCAGCCACCAGGTCCTTCCCCTCTCCAGATCGAAGGCTCCAACTCCCCTTAACTTTGGCTCCGCTACCCCCAACACTGACCAGGTGCTCTCCCTGCCCCCCAAACTGCAGGTGTGGCCTCCCTCCAGCTGATCCTTCAACAAAGAGGTTCCCACAGCAAAGCTTCGGGTGCCCCCGTCCCAGGAAACGGGACTGGCCGTGCTCCGCGGGGCACAGCAGAGACCCAGGTGGAGCAGGTGGATTCTAGCTCCTTGCGCTTTGGGGTTCAGGCCTGGCTCCGCCTCTTACTGACTTTGAGAACCTTGGAAAGTGATCCGTTAGCCTCAGTTTTCTCATCTGCAGAATGGAGATAAGGACAAGAATGGTCCTGGCCTCAAAGTGTGCGATGCGTCAGTGAGGACTGCGTGCAACATGCGTGGCCTTGCCCCGGTAACGGTAGAGTAGCCAGCTCTTCTCCTCGGGAACTGTGGTTGCTGTCATGATTTCTACAAGGAGGCTGGCAGTGCAGAGCGGGTCTTTGACCTCTGACCTGTGCTTCCACAATTCCACACCTGCCAGTCAGTGTGACTTAGTACACAACTTGCATTGCTCTCTTTTAAAAAAAAACATTTAATTTTAAATTTAGAAAAAAGTTGCAAGATCAGTCTAGAGTGAGACCCGCCCCCCCAATGTTAGCACAAAACCATAGTAATGTGGCTGAACCCAGGACATGAACACTGATGATTATTATAATCTATAATATGATGAACTCTGTCATCTAGAGCTCTTCCTTGAATTTCACTTGTTTCCTCCTAATGTCCTTTTTCCGGTTCAAGATTGGGCCTGAGGTCCTGCTCCCTGTGCCTGGGGCAGCCCGCGGTCTCTCCTTGTCTCTTCGTAAGTCCTCATTTGCTGCTGTGCATACGTTCTTGGAAATTACTATGTTAAACAAAATGACATAATGAAGAAACCACTTTTACCCAAGTTTAATTGACTTAAAGTTGAAGTTAATTTTCTGGGGCCAAGAACTGAATCATCTAGAGACTTCACCACTCACCAGTCTGGTGTCTGCATAGCACGGCTCCAAGGCCACCTTCTGCTGGGCTTTCCCCACTAGGCACAGTCCCTTAGGGTTCCCTGTGTCTCCTCGTGGCAGGCAAGTGTCCCCAGGAGTTGACTTCTGGGGCAGCTCGATAGAGAGGGGCAAGAAACCCCTGGGGATATGTCAGGAGCCCACCCAGTCTCAGAACTCACATTGGTCGAAGCAGTCAGGGTTCTCCTGGACTCAAGAGGGAGGACATTAGCCCCTCCGCGTGATGAGGAATGTCAAAAAATGTGGCCATTTTTAAAAAGCACCCCAAATGGCAAAGGACTGCAAGAACTTTCTATTTACAGGCTTAGAAACTCAGGCCCAAGAGAACAAGAGATTCACTGGTTTGGGCCTCATTAAGTCCATAATTTAATTAGGTGCCAACTGTATGCCAGGCAGGAATGGACTCAGCTGCCAGGGATGCTTGCCAAGCCTCTCCACGGGGAGCAGGCCCAGCGAGGTCCCTGCAAAGTCTTGTGGTCTGCAGTTAGGCAGCACAGCTGGGCCTCCCCTGGCAGCTCATCTCACTGGGCACAGAGGGCCAAGGGTAAGGAGGCAGGACCTGGAGGAAAATGCTGGCCCTTGGCATCAGAGCAGCCTCCCTTCACATTCCAACTGTGCCACATTCGAAGTTTGTTACATTTTCATTCTTAATCCTCATTTATGCCGTAGAGCTCATTGACACCTCTTCTGTGCCAGGCTGAGTGCTGGCAGTTACAGCAAGGCAGACCGATAATCATGCCATGATACTGAGTTTTGGTCAACAATGGACCACTTATACCTCCTGGAGATAGCCGAGGTGTGTAGAAGGATCTCCCACCAGGGTTTGTGTAAGTGTGCTGTGTCATGTTTGCACAATAGCACCAGCACCTAATACAGCCATGGTCAATGTCCATTGACATTGTATCCATATGTCTATACCATGTATCCAGTGTAGCCATAACATTGTAACGTATCCCATGTTAATCATTGTTAAGTGACCCAAGACTGTAGATAGACTCCAGCCTCTGCCCTCCAAGAAGGGGCGCCCCGGGCTATCTCTGCCAGAAAGGTCATTGGCGGGGTTGCCAGATTCCAGCGAGCAAGGTCATGGAATGATTCAAGGTCATGGAATGATTCAAGGTCATGGAATGATTCAAGGTCATGCACTGATTCAACGTCTCTCGCGTCTCCAAGCCCAAAGCCAATGGGAGGGAAATTGGTCATGCAACTTAGCGACTAACCGGGTTAAACATCGCAGGACTAGAAGCAGCCGAGCGTGACTGGAAGGCAAGCAGCAGCGTACATTTAGAAACCTAAGAAATGCTGCCTTGCAGACCGAGCACAATGGGGAATATCACAAGCAGCCTCATTAAGCGAGAAGGTTTCTGTGAAAATAACAAAATCACAGCACCCAGGACACCCCAGCATGAGATTAAAAGCTGAAAGGAGGTTTAAGCTTCATATTATTAAGCTGCATTATGACAGTTAAGGAAGAGAGAGCTGAGAACCATCAGAGTTGATGGTGGCCCTGTGATGGGAATCTGACTGCGCCTTTACAATTCAGAGCATTTCCAAGGAGTGAAACTACGAAGACACCCCCCCCCCCCGCCCTCCGTGGGGCAGGAGAGGAGGAGAGGCGACTTAGCAGGGCTCCAGGGGAGAGTGGAAGGGGATGAAACGCGGTAGAGGAACGTTGTATAGACAGCCAGGTGCACGCTCTTGGGAGCTCCTGCGATGCTCCTGGGAGCTGAGGGCGGGGTGTGCACGTGAGCACTCAGTAGGTGTCTGTCCTCGTCGTCATCACCTACTGGCCAGCCCTGCAGTTTGGGTTGCAAGATGGTGAATATCGATGGCCCGGAGCCAGCTGGGTTCCGAGCTTGCTTTCTCCAAGTGCTTGACTCCCAGAGCCAGCCAGAGTTGGAGAACGGGGTATTGACTGCAATCAGCCAAAGGCACATGGCCCTCCCCCCAACATGCCTTTCTGACCCGTGGGGGGGGGGGGGAGAGGGGGGACCGTGCCCAGCAGGGCAGGCTCCCTGCACAGCACAGGGCAGTCAGGCTCAGCAACTGCAGGCATTATGCCCTGTGCCGGCAGGGCGGGGAGGAAATGCGGCCCTGGCAGCCCCAGCCCAGCAAACCAGCCTGCAGCTGTGCACTTGACCCTGGAGCTGGGCTTTGGGAAAAACAAACCTAGCTGACCTGCCTGGGGTCGCTGCTTCAGCAGACTGTTAGCAGAGCGGCTTTGCCTGGTGAGGCTGCAAAACAGATCCGAGCCAGTCGGTGTAGGTCAGCGGTAGAGTTGGGCTTCAACACAGGTTCTGCAAGACTGAAATCCAAGGGCCTCCCTGGTGGCGCAGGTGATTGAGCACCGCACTATGAAGCACCCACAGCCACTGCAGCAGGAGTTCGATCCCCGGCCAGGGAGGGACCTACAGGACGCAGCAGACCTCTCCTGCCTCCCCACTGCTCCCCTCAGCAGTGTGTCTCAGTCCATCTGCCTTTTCTGCTCCCCGCTCTGTCCCTGGTGAATCCTCTCACCTCCCACGCCTCTGGCCTGTACCCCTGCTCTTGTGTGCAGAAATAAATAAATCTTTTTTAAAAAATTGTTCAAGCCACGCAGGTAGTTTGGTCATTCACTATGCAAGGGCGGTCCAAGTCCAGATCCTGCCCAGTCCCCTCAGAGCTTGAAGTCCAGTCTAGCAGCGGTGCCAGCACACTGTTCCCCCCTACCCCCGTGGCGTGCACCGTAGATCTCTGGCACATCTGCTTGGCCCTGCTGCTATGGTGTGAAGCAGCCATAGACATAGACCCTACGGAACGGAACGTTCTAATGAAGTCTCTTTTTCAGCAACAGATGATGGCCCATGTTTGGCTGTCAGACTTCACTTTCTCAATCCCTGCGTTGGTTGAAAAGGACTCATTAATGAAATAGTTGCATGGTTAAATGTAGTATTCCTGTGTCAAAGGAGAAAGACGTGGTCTGGGAACACAAAATAAGAGGATGTGGGAGTCAGAGAAGGTACTGGTGAAATACGCTTTTTATTAATTATATTTGACATCATTTGTAGTCCCCAGGGAGTACCCACCACCATTTCACCGGTGCACCCTTACCTCAGTCCCTTGTGCACCCTCTGGCCTCATCCCCGCCTTTGCCCTCCCCTCCTTCCCCTCCCCCCATTGTCTCTTTGGTTTATCTTGGCTTTTTGGTCTTGTTGAGTTTTTGTTTGCTTTTGGTTATAATTGCCCAATTCCTTGAGCTTATTCTTTGTTGTTGCTGTTGTTCTTTCATATTCCTCCTAATAGTGAAGCCATCCGATATTTTTCTCTTGCCTTCTGACTTGTTTCACTGAATATAATTCCTTCTAGTTCCATCCATGTTCCTATAAATGTCCCTAGTTTCTCATTTTTGAATGCTGACTAATATTCCTTTGTGTATATGTACCACCGTTTTAAAAGAGATCAAAGGATGAGTCATTATGTTACAGGGCAGGGAGAGGGGCACCCCAGGACCCCCAAACCTGCCCACTCTAAATAGGTTCTGCCACCTGCCGCATCAAGACAAAACACATAAGATCTTTAATGGGAAAGAACTTTAATACAATTAGGGAACAATACAGAAAAGACAACAAATATAATTTCTAAGTCAAGCATCCAAAGTCACCCTTCCCCTCAGGAGCAGAAGTTCAGTCAAACAGGACTGGCCCAGAGCAAGGCCCAAAAGCCTGCCACAGCCTAAATTACCTTCAGACTAGAACCCATAGAAAAGGGTCAGAAAGAGACAAGTCTGGGAGGAAATGAACAAAATCAAAACTAGATAAAAGCTGCCATGGTTAAGCTCCCCACGGGTCTCTCACCCACATCTGTTCCAACCAGTCCAGGACCAAGAAGCAACTGTAGCTTCTTCACATGTCGCTCTGCTCCGCATGCCTTCTCCAGGTCTCCTTGCTGCTCTCCATCCTGTTCCTTCCTTCCCCAGTCTCCTCTCCAGTTTCTTCTCCCTGCTCAGCCCCACCCTCCTTAGGGTGGGTCAGGGAACCTAGAACTTCCCCTTTTCCTGGGGACCACCCTGTTATAATTAGTGACATGAAGGGGAGCAGGGAGAGGAGAATAAGCATTCCACGCCAGTGCAAAGGCCCTGGGGCCTGGCCTTTTTCAGGTACTGAAGTGAGGCCTGGAAGGCCAGAGGAGAGGTCGGTTGGTGTAGTGAGTTGATGACAACCACAGGATGGTCAGTGCACAGCCAACTTGACTGGATTCTCACTACGACATGCTCGGGTTGGCTTCTGACTGGGGGAGAGGGGTCTCCCAGGGAGTGACCAGCAAAGACAGTGGTGGCCGCTGGCCCTCCATTGCCACCAGCGCCCAGAGCTCAGGGTTGACACAGTCTGGCTCCCTTTCCCCCACAAACTACTTCATCTCTGCTATGCTAGCAAATCTCCCTCTTCCCCACTTTGAAATGAAGATTCACCTTGCATTATGTTTTTTACGACCACAGCTCCATCCCATTCTATTTCTCTCGACTTCCTTCTCTCCCTCCCCAGTCCTATTCCCCACCAACTTCGTGAAACTTGTGAGTTAAATTTTTCAAAGGCTGTTTCTGACAAAGCAGTGGGAATTAGATTTGGTGAAGCCCTTCATAAAAAATTGAAGACACACTATATTAACATACATTGATTTATTCATAGTGTTTCATTACAAGTAAGTGAGGATCCTGTAATACCAGGAAAGGTGAGGAGAGCAGAGGAGCACGGTATATTATATTGACAGCTCGGTGGAAATTGAGTCACTTTTGGATTGAATTTGGAGCGCAGGGAAGGAATTGGCTAGTAAATAAGGTATGAGTTTTACCTCTCGGTGTCTGTATATCAATGTAGTTGCCACCAACCTAGCAGGAGGACTGGAGCAGAATTTCAAAAGGGTGCAGAGCTTGTCTGCGCCACTGGGAGATGAGGGTTCATTGTTCCAAGAGATTTCTCCTCTCTGCACCCCAAGCTGGGCCCTCCCCATTTGCTTACCCTTGGTTCTTGCAAAGCCTCCCACCCCACCCCACCCCCGACCTTTTACCAGGCAGTTCTGTTTGCCTGACGCCCACTTTGCTCTAACTCCATCTAGTCCTGGGTGCTGCTTGAGTCCTCCCACATGCCTCCCGAGCACTTGTAAGGCTGGCGTTTCTCAGAAGCTGACCTTCAAACACGGTTTCGGACACCAGTAAATCATTGAGAAATTCAGCAAACACCTGTAAAAAATTACGATCTGGGGCCGAGTTTTTCTTCTGGGGAAGAAAACAGAAGTGCCATTATTTCAGTGGCACCTTATCCGTATGGCCTGTTAATTTTCTTAGGCGGTACCTCCCCACGCAACCAGCTTCTGTCTGCCCTAGACTTCTGTCTCCCAGTGTCTTCATGAACTAGTGGTTGGTAACTTATCCCCATCGCAGTTGCCCTCCCTTTCTCATCAGCCAGGGTCATTACAGTGTCAATGCCTGTAGCAGCTCAGTCTGTCTGGATCATTGCTATAAAGATATATGATAGCAGGGAACATCTGTGAAGGAAAAACAAGTGAATGAATGAATGAATGAATGCATGATGCTCTCTTCGATCAGTGCCGTGTGCCTCCAGCTGAGGGTTTGTGTAGAGACTAAAGCGCACAGGTTCTAGAGTCTGGCAGACCTGGGTTTGGTCAGTGGCAGACTAAGCATGGGAATGAGTGACTTACAACTCCAAGTGCCAGCTTGCATTAATCACACAAACATACTGCTGAGGGAAGAAGTCAGGCACTACAGAGTATACTCTGTATGATCCCTCTCATACCAAGGTCAAGCCCAGGTAAAAACTGGTCTGTGCTATTGGAATTCAGGACAGATCTTGTCCTTGGTATAGGGAGAAGAGAGGTGGTTAGAGACTGAAAGGGGGCTGATGGGGAAAGTCTTGGGTCTGGACTTGTTTGGGTGCTGGTTAAAGACATGATTCCAGTTAGTGAAAATTCATTTGAGTTGTACTGATTACCATATGCATATTATACTGTAATGAACAGGTTTTATGGAACAACTAGATAAGACCAACAAAATGCTATGCTTGCTCCTTTACCAACTGTGTCACTTAGAAATATGGTACTCAAAGTAAGATACAGGGGACTGGTGCTGGGATGCCAAATGTTTTGTTCATTTCGGGGGCAAGAGCACAGAAATTGAAGGGGAACCCTTCGAACTGCTGACAGCGCCTTGATAGGTGGGTGTGTCTTGTGGCTGAGCAGCTTGGTTATTGCCATCTCGTATGATGATGAGCCATGTCGTGCCATCTTTGGATTATGCTGGGTCTGCAGTGTTTTGGGAGATATAACCCCGTATTACCATCACACATAGTTTGAAAAACACTGATGTAATGCAAGTTGAATCTTAGTTTCTCTACCATTAAAATAACTATCCTGAGCCTCCCTGGTGGCGTAAGGGCTCAAGCACTGCACTGTGAAGCATCTGCAGACACTGCAGCTTGAGTTCGATCCCCGGCCAGGGAGGGACCCACAGGGCGCAGCAGACCTCTCCTGCCTCCCCGCTGCTCCCCTCAGCAGTGCGTTTCAGTGGATCTGCCTGTTCTGCTCCCCGCTCTGTCTCTGGTGAACCCTCTCACCACCCTGGCTCTTGTGTGCAAAAATAAATAAACTTTTAAAAACAGAATAACCATCCTGATGCCCCAAGATCGGGAGGGAAGCCCCGCAAATGAATGTATGAGACATCAGCCCGCAAATGCTCCTCATGTAGAGCAGGGCACATCGGCTGCACTCCTGGCCAGCCTTCTAAATAGCCCTTGGTGGGCTGCTGCCCGTGGGTGCTGCGCTACAGAGGCAGGTCCAGCATAGTGGCCTGCAGGCCACCGGACTGTCACACTTCCGAACAGTGACTGGTTTGAAGAGAGGTGCCATGAGGGTGAAATGCGTTAGAATGGTAGAATACGGGCATCTCATTTTTTTTTCATTGCACATACATTGAAATAATATTTTACATATTTTGGGTTTAGTGAGATATATTATTAAAATTGATGTACTTATGGCTCTCAGAGTGACTGCTAGAAACTTGAAGAGCCTGGCTGAGGCTCACCCTGGGTTTCTGTTGCTCGGCGATGGCCCAGAGCATCAGCAGTGGGGTACCCAAGGCTGGGACCGCGCGTCAGGTACACAGCAACGGCAGAGCGTGCTGGCTGAGCCCCCATGCCTGTGCCTTCTCTGTCATGTGCCTCCAGCCAGCTCCCTGCGTAAGGTGACTGCTTTGTCGTCTCATCCTGCAGATCAACTACAAGGCTGTTGGCTCCCTGGACCCCAGTGCCGACCTCTCCAGCCAGAGGGGGAAAGTGTTCAAACTCCGGAATGAAACCCACCACCTGTTTGTGGGTCTGTACCCAGGCACCACCTACTCCTTCACCATCAAGGCCAGCACGGCGAAGGGCTTTGGGCCTCCTGTCACCACCAGGATCGCCACCAAAATTTCAGGTATCTCTAGAAAGGGAAAAGGAAGAGGGTGGTGGTGTGACCTCCCATTGCTAATTTTCCTGGATAGGAAAAGGCAAAGGCAGCTGTCACTGTGTGGTGCTGAGCAATTAGGGGAAGGCGGGCCTGGAGATCTTACCCTGGTAGTTTCTTGAAAAAGGCCTAACGCACGAACTCCCCAAAGTGTAAAAAATACCTTAATTAAACGAGACCAGAGACAGTGACATTAAGTGGTGTAATTTTTTTCATGCAAATTGATTTTTAAAAATGTGATTTATTTTTGGGAATATTCCTTTTGGCAGTTCAGGCTCACAAAATGTCTGATGAATGAACAAATGAGTGTTGTAGAACCGTGTCCTTCCAGAATTTTACTTATCCTCACCAGTAGAACCCGTCCATTATCTACTTCAACATCAAGACAGAATTAGTTCAGAACCCCTTTAAAAATCTCTTTTTGGAAACCTGTGTGATTCTAGTCTGCATATATACATATTTTACATAAGTACTCCTGATGTGCTTTGCAGCTTAACGCTTTCATTTGTCCTGATACTATAAATATTCCCTGCGCTTTCATTATATTACTTTCATTATAATGTTCTGTCAAGGGTTGGACATTGTTTAATTAAACATCCCCTTGTGGTTGGATAAATTTGGTGCTTCTCTGTTTTTAGAAACGAATGCTTCAATAAACATGTTCTAGAATAAAGTTCGATTCTTTGGATGATGACTTTAGGGTTCAATTCCAAAATTGAAATATTGAACTGAAGTGGAGGTGGGTTTTAATAACTCTTCGTATGCAATGGTCGAATGGTTCTAGTGCCTTCCCAAGTGGTAAGATTAAGACATGCTGCTAACGCAGCCCATTGGGATGAGGGAAGAGATGGCCTCATGGGAAAAAAAGAGGACCTCGTTCATCCCTGTTCTTGCTGGACATTTAAATGTGTTTGACAAGGCCAACTCAGCACCCACAGCTCTGTCAAGGACTTAGAGCTGTGTTTTCTCCGCTTACCTGTTGATGAGGTGGGAATGGAACCTTTGATTCATGAGACGCTCTGGCTGCATTGCTACTGCGCTCCTGTGCAGTGTAGGAGCCGTGGGTGGGTGGGACATCAAGGACTTCTTTGCAGAAAGTCTGGAATCTCATGTTGTACTCCCCTCCCCTCCCCTGGCCCCCTCCTCCTCGGCATCTTGAGTTTCTTCAGGGGCGCCATCGGGGCAGGTGTCAGTGGGTCCGGGCCCTGCGCTAAGCTCACTTTCTCTCTCTCTCCTCTGCCCAGCTCCATCAATGCCCGAATATGACACCGACACCCCCCTGAATGAAACGGACACAACCATCACAGTCATGCTGAAGCCCGCCCAGTCGCGGGGCGCCCCCGTCAGGTGAGGAGGGTGCGTCACTTGGAATATGCAGCTTTCCTCCTCTGCACCGGCCGCCTCCAGTGGAGTCGGGCATCTGGCAGGGCACAGGCGACCCTGGTCAGGAGCAGGGCTTCCTCGAGGAAGAGGGTCGCAGCCCCTCTTGGGGCAGACAGGTGCAGACGGGCCACTGAGCCAGGAACCTTGCGGGTTGTTAGGACTGGCTCAGAAAGAACATGGTGATGGGGATCTGAGTAGAGTGAAAGAGAAACTTCTGGAACACACCTAGGGCACGTTTATTTATTTTTTATTATATTTAATTGTATCTGACATCGTTTGTATTCCCCAGGGGGTTCCTACCACCATTCTCACCCATGCACTGTCACCTCTGTCCCTTGTGCTCCTTACGCCTCATCACCGTCTTTGCTAGGGCACATTTATTTAGTGGGGCTGGAGGTCTGGGAATGGTCTTCTGGCTAGGGCACCTGTATGTAGTAGACCCAAGCAAGCCCCTTTGTTACTGAAGCCTACAAAATCAGCCACAGAGGGCCCCAGCGGGTGTGGAGGCAGTCAGCTGCCCACTGTCTCCTGGCTGCTCTGGGGAGTGAAAGGGTAGCTCATGGGAGCCGGCAGAATCAGAGGAGGGTAATTATCACCAGAGGCAATGTCAATAGATTTCAGCTACCTCCGCCCTTTTCCATTTTGAACCCTGGATACTATTTTGGGAAATACAGAACGTTGATCACTCAACAAACATTTACTGAGCACTTGCTGTGCCTGAGAAACTAGCTAAGCAATGGAGACAGAGCAGGAAACTAGAGAGACGCTCCTGACCTTTAGAGCCTTGTCATCCAGGAATTGCTCATTAATGGGCAATGTGAAGTCACAAGGCTGTGACTTCAGATAACCAGTGGGTAGCAGTATTATCTTCTTGTTTGAAGAAACTAGATGCCAAGGTCACAAAACCATTTTTTTTTAAGATTTTATTTATTTATGCATTTAGAGCTGGGGTACAGGCCAGAGGCGTGGGAGGTGAGAGGATTCCCCAGAGACAGAGTGGGGAGCAGAACAGGCAGATGGACGGAAACACACTGCTGAGGGGAGCAGCGGGCGAGGCAGGAGAGGTCTGCTGCGCCATGTGGGTCCCGTCCCTGGCCGGGGATCGAACTCGCACTGCTGTGCTGCCGATGCTTCACAATGCGGCGCTCAACTCGCTGCGCCACCAGGGAGGCCCACAAAACCATTAAGTGACAAGCCTGAGACTTATTTCTAGGCCTGCTGATTCTGGACACCAAGCACGAGTCTTCTGAGCAGCCCAAACCAATGTGCTTGGGAAGTTGTTTCAGTTCCCACAAAGAGAACCCCCTTCCCTAGTCCCGCTGAGCCCGCGGGATCTTACTGTGTACGTGTATTTAATACGCTTAAGCACCCAGAGAGGATAGTAAATTCACAGGTGAGCGTGGAAGTTCCCCAGTACCAATGAGGGATGACAGCTGACAAGGAGCGAAAAGTAGGACAAGTATAAAACAGACACGGGAATTCCAGAAACAAGGCAGTCTGGTGCTACGGACCCTCCCTGCCATGGGCGTCCAGCGCTCGTTCCTGCGCTCGCACCCCCGCCACCAAATATGACACTTGGTTCCATGTCCTCAGGTTAAAAGCCCGCTAGCTCCCACTTAATGAGCTTGTCCCTGCTGTGTGCTTGTCACTGTACATAAACTCGCTGTACCCTCACAGCATTACAATAATAGTCTCCCCATTTTGCATGTATAGAAACTGAGATAAACAGAAGTTAATTGAGTTGACCCAGGCCCCAAAATAAGGAAGCCGTGCAGGCAGAATTTAAGCTCAGTTCAGCTGACCTTAAACCAACCCTCATTTCATCAGACCACACCATCTCCCTAGGAGAAAGTTGTGCGTGATATATTTGGGTGACATTTCCATTGGAAAAAAGATTTAAACAAATGTCACCGCTCAGAGGGGCAAGGCTTGGTGTCTGGAAATGTCTGGCTGCTTTTCTCTCCAGGCTCTGGATCACTGGTGGAGGGTATACACTTCGGCTTCTGGAATTATTTTCAGACTGTTGCCGGGGCATTTGCCAAGAAGGGGAGGAGAATGAGCAATGTCACCAAACAGTACTTCCAGGGCAACTGCAAGGACAGAGGCAATGTCAGATGATTTCAGCTACCTCCACCCTTTTCCATTTTGAACCCTGGGTACTATTTTGGGAAATATGGAATGTCGATCACTCGACAGATACTTACTGAGCACTTGCTGTGCCTGAGAAACTAGCTAAGCAATGGAGATAGAGCAGGAAATGAGAGAGACGCTCCTGACCTTTAGAGCCTTGTCATCCAGGAATTGCTCACGTGGGTGGGACAGGGAGCTTGGCAAGTAAGAAAAGTAATGAAACTGGCAACACAAGGTAGTGTTGAGCCAGTAAGGACAGTAACTATACTCACTGATTGACTGATAAGAGAGAAGTAATGCTTTCGCGTTATTTATTTGCATTATTTATTGCTTTTGCCAGGCAAGTGGATCAGTGTGGATCCCCGGGGAGCAGGGCCACTGCGAGATCACCGGGGCAGTCAGGCTGCAGGGCGCAGAGAGCTCGGTAGGTGGCCCAGGAATTGGGCCACATGTCTGGACTTGTATGGTTTAGGTGCTAGTTCCTTACCGCCTGAGTGTCACCCAGAGTTGGGACTCAGTGGGAAATTCCATCCGTCTCAGCAGAGGGAGGTGAAGTATAAATGGTAACTGTTGTCCCAAGGTCATGAACTTGCGCCATGCACCTAAACGTGGACCCAGCGTCCTCCCTCTGAATTCCCTCTCCCGGGAGGTTCTCGTGCCCCATGCCTGCAGGATCCAGGGATGACTTAGGGAGCTGCGCATGGAGATGCCGTGCAGTAAACCTCCACCATCTAGAGACCGGGGAGCAGGCAGGACAACTTCTCAGGGGGCTCCGGCTCTGGGTCGTGTGGGTCCAGCACCTCTCTCTCGGAGGGCAGCTGCCCTTTCTCAAGCAGGGTCAGACTCTTCTGGCACCTTCGTGTCCAGACCTCATCAGTCACTTATGCGCCGTCTCTGGCTGGGCCCAGGTCCAGCCTCGGCTCCATCCCTTGCTGTGCCTTTGAGGCCCTGTAGGTGTGATTCAGTCTGTGGGTCCAGAGAGGCCAGGAGGCAGGGATGCCTTATAGGGCTCCTGTACCCCCATCCCGCCAGCCAAACCACCTCGGCAGCTTGGCCTATTTTTCTAAGACTCCACAATGGAGATTTATTGCTTTTGCATTGCTTTCCCCAGGCCTTCAAAGATTTATTGGTTTTTAAGTGACAGAATCCCAGAATTGCTTAAAAGATCAATCAAATAGCGACTAGAATCTAATATTCAGCTCCGACTCAAACACGCCGAGTCTTCTTCCCCACGCCCCACCTGTCATGCTGATGTATCTGTAGTAACCTTCATCAGAAAGTAACTTGACTGTGAATTAATCACCACGACACAGTCCCTGAAGGGAGGCTGGGGCCAGCGCCCCAGATTCTGTAGCAGACCTCCCTCTGGATCCCCAGCTGGCCTCCTTGGAGACGTCCTTCTCCCCTGCTCCTTCCTTCCATCCAGCCCCTGGACTTGTCCATCCAACTGAGATGAGCCCTCCTCCCCTGCCACTCTTCATCCCGCGCCCCTCACCTGCCAGGGCAGCTCACTGATTCGCCTGTCATAAGTTTCTTCCTTCAGCTCATCTCCTACTGAGCCGCTGCAGTGGCCCTTCAGAAGCGCAAATTGGATCCAGTTAAGTTCCCTGCTTAAAATTCTTGAATGGATCACTGATTTTCTACCACATTAAGTTCAAGCTTCTTAGCATGGAATTCAAAGCTGATCGGAATCCAGCCTTCGTCTTCATTTCTGGCTTTATTCCTTGCCCCCGCTTTACCTGCTTTGACTCAGTGGTGCCCTAGTGCGTCCTTCATCGTTCTTGCTTGAAAACTTGAGATTTCAATTGTGTCCTGCACTTCTGTGTGTTTTCCTTCCGGTTTTGATCCTCGCCTGCCCCTCGTTAGACTGAGAAATCAGGAGACTGACACGCATCGGTTCCCTTTCTCAGGGGCGATAGGTGACATTTAGTAGGCACTCAAGAAATTAACAAGACCATGATAATTAATGAAGCCGTTCACACCTGTAGCTGCCCCGCACAGGGACTGCAGAGATGCACTTGCACCGCTGCCGGCCCTGCGCGCACCCTCCTGTGGAACTTCCTGCAGAGGTCTTACAGCGGGCCGTGCGGGCAAGCGGTCACCACTAAGACAGACAGATGGCCCTGGAGTGCTTGGAATGTGACTCGTGCAAGTGATAACCCACAGCTTCTTGCTTTGTTTTTTAAAACTTAAATGTATAAAGCCACACATCTCCTGGCTGCGATGTGTACAGTACAGGTCTATAAAGATGACCAGAAGGAGAAAAGGTGCTGATGAGGTACCTGGTCAGAGGTTTCTGTGAGACTTTGCTGCAGAGGCGTCAGGTGTGGGGAGGACTTCCTGGAGGCAGTGTTGTTAGAGGGCAGGGAGAGGAGCACCCCAGAACCCTTAAACCTGCCCTCTCTGAATGGGTTCTGCCATCCGCCGCATTAAGACAGATATATAAGGTCTTTCATGGAAAGGAACTTTAATATAATTAGGGTACAATATAGAAAGGACAAAGAACATAGTGACTAAGTTAAGCATTTAAAGTTACTTATTTTTTTGAGGGTAAAAATCCAGCCCAATAGGATTGGCCCAAAGCAAGGCCCAAAAGCCTGTCCCACGTCCAAAGGACCTTTCAGTGGAGACCCATAGAAAAGGGTCAGAAAGAGTCAGACAAATCCGGGAGGAAAAGAGCAAAATTAAAATTAAGATGAAAGCTGCCATTGTTAACTTTCCCACGGGTGTTTTACTTACATTTGTTTTAACCAGTTTAAGACTAAAAAGCAAGCGCAGTTTCTTCACATGTGGCTCTGCTCCATGTGCCTCCTCCAGGTCTCCTTGCTGCTCTCCCCTTTCCTGGGGACGACCCTGTTACATGTCGCCTGATCTGAGAGTTGCTGGATGAGGGCAAGTTTGACAGTGATAAATGGAAGGGTGTGACCCAGGAGGAAGCAGCCCAGATGGCACCTAAGACAGGGAAGGCGCAGTGCACTTAGGGAAACCCAGCAGAAAAACGGGGAGCGGAGCAAGGAGCAGGCAGAGCAGGCTCCACTCTGGCTCTGGACTCCGTTCTCAGGGGGGTGGGGGCAGGCACGTGTCAGGCAGTGTCCAGTATGTCGTTGTTCTTCTCTGAGTGGCCAACCCTGGGCTCCGCCACTCTCTCTGCCGAGCACGAGGCTCTCCCCCTCCGCAGCACCCAGTCCTGATGTGCTGCCCCCGGGAACGTTCCCTGTCCAATAATAAAACAAATGCATGAGCTCGCTGCTGCTCTGCATGCGCCACTCTGTCAAGGACTTACATTTCAGTCTCCCGGTTTGTGACCTCCTTGGGGGCAGGACTGCACCCCAGCACCGGGACCTGACTGAGAACTGAGACTTCTTACGTTCTTCCTGCCACAGCTGACTTTCTGGCCGGCTATACTGGAAAACCGTGGCTCCCGGGATGAGGTCCAGGCTACTGACTCACTGGGTGGCCTTGGGTCAGTGACTTAATTCCGCTGAAGCTCAAACTGCTGATAAAACGGATTGTTTTGAAGGTCAAGTACACCAATGTGTGTAAAGTGCAGATGGTCTTTGTTTAGCTTGATCTCTGGTTAGCCGTGCTGTCAGACAAGATACGTTCCCTGGCCCGGGACAGCCACCGACAGGATGACTTCCTGAGCCCTGCTGTGAGCTGGTTGCTGTTTGCTGGGCCTTCCCTGCTGCCGTGGGCATTCCACTGCCTGCTGGGTGCTGCCTGCTGGTTGACACTTCAGGGAACAGAGTTTTCTCCAAGGACTTTATAAAAAATCCTCAAAACAACATCACCTTAGGGCCTTCCTGGTGGTGCAAGGGGTAACAGCACTACACGATGAAGCATCCATAGACACTGCAGTGCGAGTTCGATCCCCAGCCAGGGAGGGGACCCACATGGCACTGCAGACCTCTCCTGGCTGCCTGCTGCTCCCCTCAGCAGTGTGTTTCAGTGGATCTGCCTGTTCTGCTCCCCACTCTGTCTCTGGCAAACCCTCTCACCCACACACATCTCTGGCCTGTACCCCTGTTCTTGTATGCATAGGTAAATATATCTTAAAAAAAACCAAAACCCAACAATATCACCTTAGAAATGGATCCCAGATATGAGCCAAATCCAGCAAACAGGGCCAGCGCGTCTCAGCTCCTGAAAGTCTGGCAACCCTCAGGCTAAGGGTTGGGGCTTGGAGGGAATGCCACTTGATAATGTAAAGTCCAAGAAAAGCAAATCCACAGCCCTCTAGAGAAGGGTTTGGGGACCCACATGAGCTTCTTGACTGAGAGCTTACCCACACTGGGGATCACTGTTGGATGTTTTTTCCTTCTCTGTCTCAGTGTTTTTCTAAGAACCGGGTCATCAGACCCAGGCTGGGGAGTCAGGAGATGCTCACTCCTTTGAGGAGGCCAGCAGGGGGCGCCACACGTGGTGCGGTTGGAGGTGACAGGGCTGGACCACACAGAACTTGCTCAGCGCCACAGGAAGGGTTCTTTACTAAAAGCAGTGAGGTCTCTAAAAAGAAGTGGTAAGCAAGTGACCAATAGGATTCATCTTTTAAAAAGGCCTTTCTGGCACCAGTGAGGACCAGATCAGAGAGGACCAGAGGGGTCGGACATGCTGCAGGGAGCGGTGACAGTTTTCCAGAGGAGTGAAGGAGAAACAAGTCAGCGCATTCGTGGTAATGGAGACGAAACTTCGAAGAGGCAAAATGAGCAAGCTTTGTGGTGGCTTCTCTGTGAGCGAGCTTGACGCCAAGGCTCTTGTTTGGCCGCTGGGATGGAGGATGGGCCTTCTCTGAGCCCAGGAACACTGAGGGAGGAGCGAGGGTACAGGGACCCTTCATTCAGGAGAGGTCATGGTGGCGAGGTGGCAACTGAGACAGGTCGTGAAGCAGCCGCAAGGACAGGGCAAGGATGGCCTGGAACATGATGTATGGTCAGCTGCACGCTGGGTCTCGGAAGAGCCTTCTCTGGCATCCGTCAGGTCGCGGGAGCTGCTCTCAGGGCTGCTGGAGGCGCAGTGCGCAGGGGTACAGTTCCCCTTGCAGAGCCCAGAGTACTGTGGGACCCAGCACAGGGAGACAGTGAAAGGTGTGAAGACAGTGAAAGGTGTGTGGGTTCTGAAGGTCATTGTGAGTGTTCGTCACTTCCTGTGAGTATCCACGGGACTTGGCACTTGACAGGTGCAGCTGGGTAAGACGCTGATTCCTAAATACTTGGTGTTTAACTATAGTACAAACTGGAGATCCTTTCTTCATCTTTTTTTTTAAGTTTTTTTTTTTTTGTTTGTTTATGCACACAAGAGCTGGGGACAGGCCAGAGGTGAGGTGGGTGAGAGGACTCACCAGAGACAGTGGGGAGCAAAACAGGCAGACTGACTGAAACACTGCTGAGGGGAGCAGCGGGGAGACAGAAGAGGTCTGCTGCGCCATGTGGGTCCTCTCCCTGGCCGAGGATTGAACTCCTGCTGCAGTGGCTACAAAAGGCCCACAGTGTGGTGCTCAACCCCTTATGCCACCAGGGAGGCCTGTGATCCCTTCTTTTAAAGAAAGAAGAAATTTTATTGGTAAGAAAAGGAAGCAATTGCCAGTTTTCCTGCAGGATGCCTTTAATAACTACAAAGCCCAGGGCGGGAGCGCATGAAACAGCCACAGGGTTACGCCAACTTGTGGGGTTGCAGCGAGCAAGATCAGCTTCAGACCTTCTGATTCTCGGATTTCAGCATCACGTGATGTCACCTGGAAGGGGAAATGAAAATGGAGGGGACTGGTTAACAGGGGGCAGCCTGAGAGTTCTCGAATCCCTGTGTTCATTGGGAGAGATGAGAAACTGCAGTTATGCTTAAATGTTCTTTCCTAGACATCATCTGTTTCACTTAGCCCCCAGTTCTTCAGGCCACCTTCCTTTTCGGGGGGCTGAAGGTGAAGAGTGCCATCTGCCCCTCTTGGTGCGCGGGAGCGGCCAGTGGCTCTCCCGCATGCACTGTAAGAGCTGGCTCTTCGAGCAACGCCTGTCACGGCCAAGCCTCCTGGCATGCCGGGGCTTCCTCACACCAGTGTGGGAGAGAAGAGGAGCCCGATCCAAGATCCTAGCCAGACACAAGAACGCACGACCAGACACAAGGACTGATGGGATGGGGGGGCCGCCCCACAACCTAAACACGCCACCGAAGAGACACGTAACTGTGGCTACAAGGACATGTAACTACACCCTGCCGCTGCCCAAGGAGCAGGCGAGGGTGGCCTAGAGCTGGACTCACAGCGGAGGATCGTGGGGAAAACAAAAGGGAAGAAGGATGAGGCTTCGACAGTCTTGTGGGTTTGCGCTCGGTCGGCACAGCCCGATCGCACTGCGAGTCTCCTGTGCCCCAGCCTGCCAGGTGTCGACCGAGTCTGCATTATATTCCTCAGGCTCAAACCGAAGAGGAAAAGCAGGTGTTTTGGAAAGACTATTTTAGATGGAGCAAGAGCAGTTGCAGGAACATGAAGAATGAGTGTTCTATTTTGGACTGTCTGCCATCTGGAAACATGGAGACAGAGACTGTTTGGCAGGAGGGAGGGAGAGTGTGGCTTCATATTCACCTCCTACCAGAAAGACTATTTAAATTTCCAAAGTCTGCCTGTTGAAGAGGCACCGAGCAAGGGTTTTTGATTTGGGACTCCTTAGCACCCGGGGGGCATGGGAGGTGTGGCTGGCCCACCTGGGGAGTGTAGAGATGCCCAGGAGCAGACGAGACACCATCGAGAAGCCATGCAGATGGAGAAGATTGGCCGAGGAGGCAGAAAGGACACCAGGAGGCTGATAAAACACAAAAGCCAAGGGAAGAACATGTTTTAAGGTGGCGGTGGGGGGGATGATCAATATTGTATCATTTAACTTTCTCGAAGAGGTCACCAGCTCTTATGGTAGAAAAGAAGGTACGAGACAGTTGGTTCAGGACCACACAAAAAGGAAAAATGATCATATCAACAAAAGTGCTTGAAAATGGACTTAGTAAAAAAAAAATTGTTATGAACACACAGTGCAGATGATAGCGAAATTGAGGCTCCCCTCCAGTCTTTTCAGAATCAGTGTAGAGCGCATATAACAGGGAGACGCTGGAGGGACAGAAAGCAATATTCAGAGAAAGATGGCCAGAGTTTCATTTTCAGTAAGGGGACTCTGCCTGGGGGAATAAGATGACTCCCAGGTGTGACTGTGTTGGCCGTGGAAGGTGGATAAATGATTATGGAGTCAAGCTGAAGGTCATTGAAGCCAAGCATTTCAGCTAACAAAGAGGTCAGGCTGTGGCTGGAAGGGCCGACTATGCAGATGGGTTCTTCTATGCTAATACCCCCACTTAGGGGAACTGGTGAAATCCTTTGCAAGAACAGCAGTGACTCTGAAAGATGCCTCCTCCTGGGTCTCACTTTTTCTCCAGCTTTTTCTGCTGACTTCCGCTTCTCTCCGTTCTGGGTCTGGTGACAGTTTGCATCACTGCCTTGTCTCAGATCTTGCACAGCTGATAACTGATGGCTCCCAGTCTCTCTGTCTGCAACTGCCCAAAGGTCAGACTTTCAAGCCGGCCTCCAGCAAGTGCTTTTTTTCAGCCTGATCTATTGATGTTCTTCTGAGCTAGTGCATGGATCTGTGCCATGTTACAATCCAGGGAGGTTTGCGCTCATCCAAAAAGCCTCCTGCACAGTGCCTGCCCGGCTGCCTACGGCTGCCCAGAGAAGTGCTTCCTCACAACGGCAGTGTGAGAGGTGAGACCGAAGTATGGCTGTTGGCAGCAGAAAAACACCTTTAAGGTCTCTGCCACTAGCCAAAAGAAATGTGTGCTAACCCCCTTTCACTGAGCAATCCGTCCGTGTGTGTGCGTCTAGCTGCAGGGGTTTTCTGTTTAACATTCCCCCTTGGATGCAAGCTCACTAAACAATTTATAAAAATAATAAAAATTCACGTATAGGACAGGGGATAGCAACCCAGAAACATGAGATAGACTCAAGAACCAGATTCTAGATCTGTCCTATGCGACATGTGTGAATTGAATTCAGTTAAAACTTCAATCCATCACTTGCCCTCTCCTCATTTCAAGTACTCAGTAACCACACTAGTGGCCTCCATACTGAATAGCATTTCCATCATTCCAGAAAATTCCATTTTACTACATTGCCTTGGACACTAGGAGGGTTGATGGAATGATCTGAGTTGATGTTTGGTTTCAAAGAGGCTTTTGATGCAGAGGTAAAGGCCAGGGAAGAGGTCATGTAAAATGAGAACTATAACGGGGCTTGGACACAGGTATAAAACACAACCCCCCCACCCCTAAAACCAGAAATGGGATCTGTGGCTGGACTGACTTGCTGCTGAAACCCTGCCCTACTGAGCTGCATTTCCCAGACCCCACTGCATCACCCTTGCTGCGGATGAAGTCTGGGAAATGGTTTAGATGCAGAGTTTTCAAGCTTTACAGAATATCAGGATCACCCAGAGAGCTCGTGAGTATGTAGAGTCCCGCCCGTCCCCACTGGCCATGGGGCCTGAGAACATGCATTTCAAGCAAGCTCCCGGGTAATGATGACCTGCCGCCCCTGAACCACAGCTCCCACCGGTGGCCTCAGATGTGGAGACAGGGGCTGTCCAGGAATCACGTATTTGCAGCCATGGTGCCAATATTGCTCATTCTCATGATACAGGGAAGCAAAATTGCTCTATATTTTGCTGTGCAGTTGCCCCTGTTGATTCTACAGCTTCTGGAACTCCTGTGTCTCCTTTGGCATGTGATTCAGCTGGAGAATAATCAGTTTCAGCTCACGAGAACTGAGCGAGGATTTCTGCCAGTTCTCGAGCCCTGTCCACATGGGAGCTAAAACACACCCCTGTTTCCTTCTGATGCTGATGATAACTGGTGCCGGAAGTATTCATGGCTGGTGTTGTGTGTTGATAGCATATCCAGATCTATCACTTGTATGCAGATGAGGGGGCCTAGGTAGAAGATGGATGTTAGGTGAGCACCAGGATCTGAACAAATCTGTATTCTTCTGAGGAAGGCTGGAGCAGCCTGGGAGAAACAAATCCATTTCCAACTTTCGCTCTATAAAAAGTTCCATATTTTCTTAGATCAGACAAAATATATTGAGTGCCAAAATGCTGCAGCAGTATGGGTGCGTCACTCAGCCGCCTGGATCTGTATGCATTGTCCCCCCGGGCCAGTTTTGATTATGTTCTTTTTCCTTTTATTGCAGTCAGCAAATCTGAATTTGCTATTGTGGGGAGAGTGGGAAGAAGTGGAAAAAAATGAAGGTTTTTAACCTTCAGAAAGTTCAGAGGTTCAGTCTGAATAAGCACAAAAACTTTTCTTGTGCCTCTGAATTCCTTGAATTTGCAGAACTGCTCAGCATCCCCAGAGAAATACCTTGCACATAGAATTCAGACCCCGCTTTGTAGCTAAAAAGGAGAGCTGAAATTTTGAGAGAAGAGTAGAGTTAGAGAAAGTGGGAATAGGAATCAACGTTAAAAAAAAAAGGAGTTTGGTCCCAATCCAGACTAAGTTTCAGCCTATTGTTCAATTTCTTCAATTCAAAGCCATCTGCTTCCCACGGTTCTCAGATAAAGTCTCCCCTGCCAGAACACCCTGATCCTGCTTAATTGAAATTAGCTTCCAAGAATAGTTGTCCAAAGCAGTTTTCTGTGGTAGAAATGTTTTGAAAGTCACAAGAGCTGAAGCTTTGGGATGCAGATGTCTACACGTGAGCCAGATGTTCCAAGGCGTCCCGTGGTCTACAGCAGCCTTCGTATTTCTTCCCAAGCCAGGACTTTTCTCATTGGCTTCTGCAAGTCACAAATGGCTCCTTTGAAACTGGCACCATCTCTCCATCGGGGACCTGTAAGACTGCAAGTGTGAAGGGAAACAATCACTTCCATTCAGGTTTAGAGCAATGCGTTCCCCAGGCTTAATTATACCGCAGGTATATAAATTACAGAAACATGTTAATGCTCCCATGATTAAAATTATAGAGTGCCTAATTGAAAAAGCATAAACTGAATTGAAGAATTCCTAATTATAGTTTGCTTGGAGGTGTTAATTTCCTCTATAACGAATGCATAATTTCTTGGAACCTAAAAAGGTGGTCTCTTGCATCAGCACGTAGGCTGCAATAGCAGGGGTCAGGCTATCATCTCAACTCGGGAAGTCCACCAGGGAGGAGGTTGACAAGGTCAGTGGAGGAACTTTGGAAGGGAGCTAGGGAAGGAGGGGGACCTTGCTGCCCTGGGTGTCTTGCGACCTAGGACCTCAGATCAGGAATCCTTCGAGAACTCTTTGCACCTGCCTTTCTCTTCCCTGTACACAGTCTCAGTATTTTGGTAGATTTTGAGATAGTGCTTCTCCAGGTTTCCTCCTAGAACAATAGTACTACCTGGGGATTTGTTAGAAATGCAAATTCTCCCCTCCCCACCCCAACCCCAAACCAGGAACTTGGGGTGGAGCTTGACAGTAGGTGTTTCTTGAAGTCCTGAGCGTGTCCCATTCAGGCTGGAGCTTGAGAAGGGCGGATGGAAAGAACAGGTCACCGACACTCAAGTCTCACCGAGCTGAGTTCATTGAGCAAATACTCAGCACCAGAGCCCATGCTTGGCGACTTCCCAAGCACCATTTCGTTTTATACTCATAACTCCCATTGAAAACGATCCTTTCTCTCAATAGAAGAAACTTGAATCCAGAGAAGCTGGCTTTCATAGCTATGTTGTCTTTGAGAACCAGAGACCCTGTCGGTCAGTACTGCTGGAGATTCAGATGCCTTACCTTGTGATTTCACCCCCATCGTAACCGCATAGTTTTCATCAATCACTTCATTGATAAGAAAATTTTCTATGACACTGTAGAGCTTAAGGCCAAGCTTCTGCTGGGAATCACTTCCAGTGGGCTCGTCACTTCGCTAATGCTGAGTCTGAATATAAATGAGGGAAAAAAACCTAAGGACCTGCCGTGATGGCTGTTACCGGCATAGATTCAAAGCGTGCAGCCTTTCTGAGTAGTCAAGTGAATGCTAAGAGGCCACAACTCAGAGGGAAACAGCTTCGTTTTTGAGAGAAGCTCTCCTTGCACAGTGGCCCAAGAAGCCCCCAGTTAGGGATTCCTGGACGGCACGCCCCAACGTTCTCCTCTGTTTGGGTGTCTTGGTTTTCCCAGGTTTCTGATGCCTACTTTAGGCATCAGTGATGACTTAGCTCTGTGTGTGTGTGTGTGTGTGTATGTACATTTGTACTTACATTTGTGTCCAGCAGGTTTTAGCCAATCCATAGCCACCTAAAACAATAGACTTGTGCTCATACTGTGTAACATTCTCTCAGAATTTTGCATGAGGCTTAGCCCTTCCCATACGGTTGAAAATTTGGGTCATTTCTACTTATTTTTTGGTATAAGTAACCTAACAATAGACAATGTATTTGTTCATGGTTTACTTTTGGTATTGTATCTTTAAATAGGAAAATCCTCAGGAGTAGAATTACTGGAATGAATAAAATGGAACTAAACTGTATTGAGTGCCTATATTTATATGCCAGACACTGACAGCCAGTTGATATAAATTAACCTTTTACATTCTTTAATTAAAAAATCCCCAAATACCAAGTCCATGGAGTAGTCAGGAATCAAGTGGTCAAACCACACACAGCCCCATCTTTTTCAACACCCCAGTCCTGTGCCCCAGAGGCAACCGCGTTTTAATTCTTGGCCTTTTCTTCCAGGAATTGGCAATATCACTACATTACAATAGTAATGGGCTATTGTAAAGTTATTGATTACAGACATTATGTATTTACTTCCTGCTATTATAGATGAGAGTGCCCCTGTCTTAAATCATCCAGTGATTTCCTCCCAGCCAATGTAGTTACACCATTATTTTTAGTTCAATAAATACACAGTGGCTAATTTTATAATTCTGTGAAAAGCAGGTCACTTCAGAGTCAGTGAGAAACTACTGTTATAGTGTGTTATGTAAGTAACTCAGAGCTTACTATGTACTAGACACTATTTTAAGTCCTTTACGTATATTAACTCAGTTTATTCTCATCAAAACCCTATGAAGTAAGAACAAGCATTATCCCTATTTTTTTTTAATTTTAAAGATTTATTTACTTATGCATAAAGTGCTGGTGTATAAGCTAGGGGCACAGAGGTGAAAGGATTCACCAGAAACAGAGTGGGGAGCAGAACAGGCAGGTCTGCTGAAATACACTGCTGAGGGGAGCAGCGGACGAGGCAGGAGAGGTCTGCTGTGCCATGTGGGTCCCCTGCCTGGCCAGGGATCAAACTCATGCTGCAGTAGCTTCAAATGCCCCACAGGGCGGCGCTCAACCCCTTGCACCACCAGGGAGGCCCATTCCATGCATTTTAATATGACTGTCATCTATTTTATGAGTTGTCTTTTTAAGATAGTTTTTACTTGTGCCAGTGGCCCTCAGTCAGGATTAGTCTCCCCAGAGCCAATGTCTAGAGATATTTTTGATTATTGCAACATGGAGGTGGACAAGGTTTGTTCCTGGCATCTAATTAGTGTGTAGAAGCCAGAGATCCTGCTAAACACCCTGCAATGTCCAGCACGACCTCCACAACAAAGATCACCAGCCCGAATGCCAACAGTGCTGAACTGAGAAACCCTGACGAAGGGTAACTTGACAGTCTTCTTGTTCTATGTTGTCATCTTCTTGAATTCAGTTCTTTTTATTTCTTAAGAAATAATCATGGTCCCAGCAAGCTGTAATTCATGTGCGTTTGTCTACCAAAATTGTACTGTGTTAGAAATAAAGCGGCATTGAAAACCATTTAATTCACTTAAAAGTAATAACAAACCGATGACATATTAATATAAATAACATATTTATATTTTCCAAAACAATAAAATCAGAGAGGAGCGGTACATTGTTTCACATTTTTGCAAATATTTTTAACGCCTGGTTTAGTAGAACTTATTTGGATTCTCATTTAATATTTAATTAAATATTCTATATTTAATCTGTTGTCATGAATTGCTTTGGTTGAAATATGTAAAGGAAATCTAGCTTCATAGATATGTAAATGGAAAAAGGGATACTATTTTAATAACTTTTTAAGTAATTTGGCTCTTCCTTGATGTTACTCCAACATTTAGCATGATTGTACCTGAGGTTTAGTGGTAATGCAACTGTATCAGTGAATTTTTCATATTCTGTTACATTTTTAAAATGTCAATTTATGTTATACTTTGAATGGATATTTTATCCTTGCATAATTCTGTAACATTATGCAATGAGTTATTGAAAAATAGTCACTGAATTATAAAGATTTTCCAAATGTTGACACATTTCATTATGTGATATCAAAATATTTTATTTGCTATTATCACCACCAATTTCATCAGTAAAGTTTTCAAGTATTGGGAACCTGTCAAGTTCACAGTGATAGATAACAAGTTTTACAAATTCTAATTTTCACTTGAAAACTCAATTATGAACAAATACTGTCTGTTTTCCTTAAAGTAACAGATAAACTTCATTGATTTTAGAGAAAATGTTTAGCGAACATCTAAATGTTAGTAAACACAATTGTCCATCATTCTCTAAGAAAAAAATGGTGTTTTATTCAAAAAAGGGCTAGTTTAGCATGCAACTCAATAAGCATTTTTTATCTTTAACAAATCATTTTGCTTCACTAACAGGAGATGTGATTTATATACACTTTTCACTGGGTCATATGATTTTTTAAAAGGCATGTTCCTAAGGGTTAGGATTTTATACAATTAACAATTGTTATCGACTCATCCAGGACATTTCAGATCACACTGGCATTTGTGTTTTTTATGGTTAGTGTTTGGTGGGGAGAAGGACAGAATGGATACCTTTACCTGGATTTACAACAAGGCACAAGCAGTTTTGCCCACCACTGCATCTGCAGTTGGTAAAATAAGCAAATGAAGTCAGTATACTATCAAAATTGTTTCTGTTATAGAATCCTTTACAGGGTCTTGAGTGTCTCCAAAGAGTTCACAGATTGCATTTTGAGAACTGCTAGATTACATGATTATACTTTGCCAGTGTTCTCTGTCCCATATCACAAATTCAGCGCAAGACTTTTACCAGATAGTCTCTAACAGTTGTTATACATGAAAGTATCTTTGTGAGCTTGTATCTTCCTTCCTTCCTTCCTTCCTTCCTTCCTTCCTTCCTTCCTTCCTTCCTTCCTTCCTTCCTTCCTTCCTTCCTTCCTTCCTTCC
>JAGFMF010011769.1:4590791-4635732 GCA_019455555.1 Galemys pyrenaicus
CTTTTTTTGATATGTGCCATTCTCACTGAGGTGAGGTGGTATCTCATAGTGGTTTTGATTTGCATTTCTCTGATGACAAGAGAAGTTGAGCATTTTTTCTAGTACCATGCTAGTTTAGAAAAGGTCACCGATCAAGGTCATCTATCCTCACTGGTCCTATACTTATCCAGTGGTTTTCCCTGAAAGGAGGTTGATTTGCATTGCTTATAGACCTCTCTTAAAATGACTAAACCTCTTAGGTGCACACACACACACACACAGAGTCCTTTAAAAATAGCTAAGGTTCACACAAATAAGAAATGTACAAGACTGGCATGGCAAGGGAAAAAAATAGTATCTACTGAGGTAAACACTAGCCCTTTCTACAGTGTGTGTGTGACAATGACAAATGGTATAGAGAAAAATAAGCAAGGAAGTGCAATAGGATAAGTTGTGATTGGGATGCTGCTTTAAATACAGTGATCAGGTGAGTCTTCACTGGCAGAAGTGAAGAAGAAAACTTTCCAGGGTTGTGTATAGCTGAGGGAAGAATATTCCAGGTGGAGGGTAAAACTGCAAAGCCATTGAGATGGGGGCATGCTGAGAGTGTTCACGAGCAGCCAAGAGCCAGTGCCACTGGAAAGGGCTTGAAGAGACGAGGGCAGAGGATTCATAAGAGAGAGCCTAGGGAACTGTGCAATGTCATCTTTTACTCTAAGTGAGGCAAAAACCATTGGAGGGTTTTGAGCACAGGAGGGTCGTGGCATGAGTTTTATTTTTAAAGGGTTACACTAGTCACTGTTTTGAGAGTAGATTATTGGGTTATCAGTGAAAGCAGAAAAACCAAGTGAGAGACTGTTGTAATAATTATAATCTACTGAAGATATGGTAGGAGTTTAGCTAGTGTGGTAGGTAGATGTAATAAAAGTGGCCAGATTCTAGATATGTATTGAAATTAGAACCACTAAAGTGGCTTGTGTACAGTATTATCAATGACAGAACCTATGATTATGAGAAAATGCATGAAGGCAATGGCTAAGTCTTCTTCATTTTGATTTAAAATATATCTCAACCCAAGCACACACTCAATTAAAGTTGGTTATGGTTCTTCTAAATATAGGAGTGTGTGAAACACTACCCATCATTGGCTGGTTTCTCCCTGTAAGGTTTCTTTTACTTTCTTCTGAGAATAAGGAAAACTTCATTTGTACTTCCAGTTGAAGTGTGATGGTTCTTTTACACATGTAGCTCCTCTATATTTCGACTCTTGAGTTTCCACTTTTGTTAAATATATCAAGTATATTTTAATCACAGGAGAATGTTCCAAATGGAAAACAAGGTGATTCTTTCTTCTCTAACTTGATAATGCTGTAATGGTACATGCAGCAATTGTGTTAGCTCCACTCAACCTTTACATAGCACTTAACTTCATAGAAAACACTTTCTAGACACTTCATCTCATGGGGTCACCAATAAATGCCCTGTGGGTGCCCCTTTCTCAAAATCCTGCGTTGGCCACATTCCTCTTTTATCCTCACCTCATTGGCTTGTACTGATCAGTGAATATCTGACACCCCCTGCATCTCAGTTCTAAGCATCCAATGCCTAGGACCAGGTTACATTCAAATTTGCATCTGCTTCACTAAAGTTATTTACTATATAATTGATGAGTAAATTAAAAAGTATATGGAAGCAGACAGCTAATGAGAGGTCAAAAATTCATGTGCACCTACTCCACTAAAACAAATGTAGACCTCTCTCCAGTCTCTTATCTTCTCTAAGGGCTGTTGTAACTAGGAAAATAGTGAATAAAAAAAGGAATTCCTAGAGCTTGAAATAAAGCTTGGTTAACTAAGACATCTCATTGTAAATTTCAGCTCTATAGTTCTGAGTGACCTTTAAAGTGGGAAATGTAATTGCAAAGCTAGATACTATCGGGGATTACAAAGCTCATACCTACTTCTAAGCCTTGTACAATAACTCCAAAGGTTTATCATAGCATTTTTGTATTAAAACATGTGCATAGGTGAAGGCAAAAGCACAGACATTTGAAGGGAGAAAGAAGAACCAAAATTATTCATTCCATTTCCCTCATTTCTTTAATAGCTTTATTGAGCTGTCATTTACATACCATAAAACTCACCCATTTTATGTGTACAATTCAGTGACCACAATCATTCCATTTCAGAATGTTTCCATCACATCATAAAACAGCCTTTTTCTTGACATTTCATATGAATGGAATCTTACAGTCTTTTGTGTCTTTCTTCTTTCATTAAGTACAATGTTTTTAAGCTTTATCCATACCTAGTATTTAGCAGTACATTTTTCTTTTATTACTGAATAATACTCCATTAGATAGGTACACCAGTGAATGGATATGCACATTGTCTTAACTGGCTATCATGAATAATATTGCTATTATCATTTGTATGTAAGTCTTTTTTATGCTCATCTCCTCCTTTCTCTTAAATGGATGCCTCAGAATGTAACCACTGGGTGGATGGTAGGTTTTTTTATTATTATTATTAATTATATTTGACATCATTTGTAGTCCCCAGGGAGTACCCATCACCATTTCACCGGTGCACCATCACCTCAGCCCTTGTGCACCCTCTGGCCTTAGCTCTCTTAAGAACTTCCAGACTATTTTTCAAAGTGGCTGCATTATTTTTCCTTCCCAAGCAATGCACGATGATTCCAGTTCCTCCATATCCTCGCCAGCACTTGCTCTTGTCTGCCTTTTACTGAAAGCCCTTCTAGTCAGTGTGTGTGGTGGTTTCTCACTGGTTTTAATTGACATCTTCCTAGTGACTAATAGACTGACCTCCACTGCATCATTTATTAGCAGCCCTAGCTTATTAACTTATCTTTCATCTTGAGTAAAATGTCAACCATTTTGTCAAATTTTTAGTTGGGTTATTTGTCATCTTATTATTGAGTATTAATGAATTGTTATGTCTTATCATTCTTATGATTTGCAAACATTTTCTCTCAATGGGTAGCTTGTCTTTCCTTTGGTTAGTGGTGTTTTTTGAAGCCCAGTGAAGAAAAATCTAATGACAGGCAATTTAACAACATTTTTTTCCCATTATGGATCATGCTTTTTCAAGTGGAAGGGGACAGTATGAGATCACCAGACAAGAGTTCAGGGCAATCGTTCTCTATCTTCCTGAGTGTTTCTGCATTCAGCCATGTTTGATTTCATGTTTACTTTCAACTTCAATTCAATTCAATTTGATTCTTTGGAAGATGCATTCACTGATCACTGCTAAGTATCAGGCAACCTGGTAGGTAGTGAATATTAGAGGATATGCTGCAGAGATAACTAAGTCACAACTCCCAGTGTCAAAAAGGTCAAAATCAGAGAAACCATGGTTTCCTGTTCAGGTCATTGGACTCCCAAGCAGTGGGTCAATAGTGAGTTGTAGAGTATCTTAAGAGGGGAAAACTCATCCAGATGGGCAAGTCTAGACAGGCTTAATAGAGGAGGTAAGCTCAGTCTTTCAGGAAAGGACTCCACAGGCAGATCCGAACAAGATAAGAGTAAATATGAGGTGGGCAGGTACGGAGAAGCATTAGCTGGTGATGGGTGGGGTGAGAATCCAGAGGATGTCTAAGTGTTAACATAGGATCTAAAGCAGCTAGAATGAGAGGTGTCTCATAAGATTTTCCAAAAGATAGATTGGAAGCCAATTGCCCCAAATGCCAGGAAGAGTTTAGGTTATGGCATTGGGATAATGCACAGACTATGGAAATGTTTGAAGAGGAACAATGTTAATGATTAGGAAGAGCAGTGGTTTGACTGGACTTAATTGATTAAATAAACTGGAAGAAAGAGTTCAGTTGAGTCTGGGGAAGAGCCTGATTTGAGCAGTATGAATGGGAGGAAAGAAAGGAGGTCAAGTCAGAGGTCATTGACTAGAGGCACATTGTAGGAACTAAGTAGGTAGGAATTGAGGACAAGCCCCAAATTCACTTGTTGGGAAGTGCTACCCTTCAAAAGGAAAGCAATCTAGAAGGAAGAGTAGCAGTATTTGCAGGTATTGGGACTGAATTGTGCTTTTGGATATATTCAGTGTGAACTAGCTTTGAGACAACTACGTGGAGATAGATTTCATACAGCATTGATTCAGAAGTTTGAAACACAGGAAGGAGGGTTAGTTGTAGACTGCAGTGATGATGACAGCTTATAAGTTGCTTATCAGCCTTCGTTCTTTCCTGTCCAGTGTTTATCAGCTGGTCGTCAAGGAAGAGCGACTTCAGAAGTCACGAAGGGCAGCTGACATCACTGAGTGTTTCTCGGTGCCGGTGAGCTATAGGAATGCCTCCAACCTTGATTCTCTACATTACTTTGCTGCTGAGCTGAAGCCCGCCAACCTGCCTGTCACTCAGCCATTTACAGTGGGTGACAATAAGACATACAATGGCTACTGGAACCCTCCTCTTTCCCCTCTGAAAAGCTACAGCATCTACTTCCAGGCACTCAGCAAAGCAAATGGCGTAAGTATGACTACATGAGGCCATTTCGTGTCTTGTTTGTTTTCTCCTGTACTCAAATGAGCTAGTAGAGCAGAGATTGGCAAGCTAAAGTTCATGGAGCAAATCCAACCTCATGCTTTTTCCCCCCTCCTTTTTGGTATAGGGTGTGTTTTTTTTTTTAATTGAGTGATGTATATTCATTTACCTAGCCTATGGCTGCTTTGAATTGAGTGGTTGAAACTAATGCTATGTCCCATAAACCTAAAATATTTACTATATGGCTTTTACAGAAAACGCTACACTTTCTTTCTGTTAGAGATAGAAAAGTTGTTTCTTTTGGGCAAATGACATAATATCTGCATCTATAAATTACTACCTATTAACTTTATATCTATGAGTTCTCTATACAAGTTTTAGTTAACCAGTGAATTGAATACTAACCCCTTTAATATTACCATTAGTCACCTTAAAAAATATTTTTCCCCCAATGACAAGGAAACCTTTTTTTGTGTCAAGTATTTCCTTGATACAGAAGGGGTGGCAGTCATCGCAAAATTGCAGGACTAGAAAGGATATGAAAGGGTCATCCAGTACCTCCTTCCCTTTGCCTACACACCAAACAGTGCTTCAGTCAACATTAAAACATCACAACCAATGTTGATGCTTTTTCTCAAATACCTGTAGTAACAGAGAACTTACATTTTTTTAAACTTCTTTATTTTCTTACATTGTTGTTCATATTTTTATAGTATTTGACCTCTCCCCTCAGGTGTAATCCCCATAAATATTTCTGTGGTCGTCTTTTGCTGATCTTTGGGTGGTGTGGTGAGGGACTGTGACCCTAAGATATATATTGTACCTAAAACATATATTGTACTGACATATATCCTCTTTATTGTAGCTGTCATCCAGTGCCCTTAGCAGATATTCTTAGGCCCAATAGAACCTATGCAATCACCTTCTCAGGTGGTATTCCTTCGGTTACATAAGATCTTCTATAACACCCTCTCCCCTCTACACAAACACACTCTCATCCAGTCTTTTTTGCAAGCTAGATATCTTTAGTTCCTCTTATCACACAAGTATTTTCCATCTGGATGTTTTTGTGGTGAGATTCCAAGTTACTATATTTCATTCAGCAACTATATCATGACTACTGTCGATGCTTGTTAGGTCCTGCAGTTCATAAGGTTATAGTATATGCCCTCCGAGAGCGTATACGGACAGAAGGGAGTCTGGTCTGTATTGTGTTCCACAGTGTCTCCGGAGAAGTAGGAGCCTCACTGGAGAAGGGAAAGTTGAGACAAAAGCAGGACTTTTGAAGGATGTGGCCAGTAGCCTGTCCACATAGACTCTGGGTGGCCAAGAGAGGGAGTTTAGTCTGACAGTGGCTATCATTATCTTGTGAGAAACCTGGATGGAGGAACTAATTAACATTTAAAATGTCCACAGACCCATTTAAATTCCACATTGGTATTTCAGTTCTGCATGTATTACTGGTTCAAGCAACACTCCTTGCAGAGAATATAAAACCACAAGGAGAAACTTCCAGACTGCCTTCCACCTGTCCATCTGGTCTTCCCTCTGCAAGAAACACTCTGATGCACTGAGGAAGAAGACATAAAAAAGATGGGCTAAGCATCTGGAGCCCCATCTTGTTCTTGGTTCTCTGTATCCCAAACGAGCCAGTTTATTGGTTTAAAATTTCTCTCTGAGAAGATGTGGCTTTCCCTGGTCTTGGCAACATATCAAGTAGTGCTGTTAGGTTTCCATGCTGTGAAAAGGAATGGTAGCTGCACTCATTCACTCTCTATCACATTCCTACTAAGATCTTCACAAGAACCCAACAAGAGACCTAGTCTATAGAACCCAAGAAACTAGCAAGTGGATCCCGGAAGGAATTTCCCCAACCTGAGCATGTTTTCCCCAAGCTCAGTAGCAGGTGGGGTAGGAGGACTATTGGAGTTTTTGCTCCCCAAACATCACTTAATAATCTGCCTCCTCAAGATATTGGGTTCATCCATTGAGGGGAAAATGATCCCACTTTGAAGTGGATACATCTAGAAAGCAACTCCTATTACTGTTTCCAATAGGAATAAGGCCATTTAATTACTTACGCCTTCAATCCCATTTCATGTATGCTCCCAATTTGGAACTAAAATTGCAAGAATGAGACATAAACAGGAATGGATTGGATGGGTGTTTATGCCAGGTGTCTGGGGGGTGTAGTTGGTCTCACCTCACAAGAACAGAGAGGAAAAACTGTGGGAGCCAGGCACTCTGAGTGTTGTATTTTTATGGTAAAAGAAAAATGCACACTGCTTCAAATTACTGTATTTAGTATTTCGTTTTACTGAAAAGAATTAGGTGGAAGGGTCATAGAAGCAGAAAAGCCATTCTTAGTCTAACAACCTCTGCCTGGCCCCTCTCAGATTTTTCCATATCATACAGGGCAGCAGACAATGCAGTTAAGCCTGGAGGATTTTTGAGGAGAAAATGTTATAACCCACAAATTCTTTATCAGCCAAGTTGTTGTTCTTGTGCAAATACATCAGAAAGACATTCTCAGTATCCTGGGGCTCCCACATGCCCTGCTGCTAATAAATCATTCAAAGAGCAATTGACCGAGCAATGAATCAAAATGAAGAAATCAAAAGTAGAAAAATATGGAATAAAAATACCCATCGTGAGGATGCAAACTAATTAAACATAGTGTTAATGTTAAATAATGGATCTAAATACATTACAAAAGGTTAATATGAAAGATAATTACTTAAAGAGAAAATGTATAATATAAAAACATAACCATTGTGATTTAGGTTTAAAATTCTCCTTTTTGCCAACAAAAACATAATCAGAGGATTGATGAGTTTAAATAAAAACCTGTTAATTTTCTTATTTTAGGCAGGATGGAATATAAAACTATTTTACTTCTGATCTCTACAATTTTAAAAGCATAGTTTGGTTGTTTTTTTTTTTAACATAAAGGCAGCCTTCCAATCAATCATAAAAAAGCCAGAAAACAACAATCTACAAACAAAAATGGGAGGGGAGAAACCAAGGAAAATCAGCAACTATAAAATAAGCCATGAAAAAAAGCAGTAGGTTTGATTTTTTTTTTATAAAACTGGTGCTCTGCACCCCTTATAAAAGGGTAAAAATATGTTATGTTAACTAGACTTCAAAATTCAGCAAATCCATCTCTCTAGAATTTTAAAAACGGAGGATGAGGCAAAGTTATGTCAAACAAATTAAAGGAAAGCAAAAATGGCCATTTGTTTCAGAATGGTTGTGAATCAATTTGAATAATTTACTATCACTTGGTTTCATTATTTCCAACCCCACGTGTAAGTTTAAGTCAGAACTGGGTAAGAAAATTTGAGAGTCCAGATACCTTTAAGTATGGATGTTAAAAATGGCTGCCAGAGCTTAACAGAGTAGCTAAATAGTCAGCCTTTATAATCAGACTTCCTGAACACAAAACGCGTGTGGTTGTCTACCTTCAAGTAAGCAACTGAAAGGGTTTAATATGATTGAGCAATTAATTAAGTAAACATTAGCAAGCATATGCTATATGTCAAAAAATACACTTCTAGTACTGGGGTTAAAACAGTAAGCCAAATGCATAAACACACAAAAAAAAATCCTTGCTCATTCAACATTTATATTCCAGGAAGGGAGAGGTAAAATAAATAAATAAATAAAATGATATATCAGACAATTAATAATTAGATTTAGGAATGTGGACACTCATTAAATGTTGATCACTGTGAGCATGAGGATAAAGACATTTTTAAAGCACTACCATGATCTATTGTACATCATGTATGTTTTTATTCTGTCCTAGAAACACTGTGGAGTGTCCAAGAAGCGACATTATGAGTTGCTTAAATAACTTGTTGTTATTTTTATGTCATGTGACCTATTCACGGGTATTCATGTTGGGAATGTTGATCAGGTTAGTAATAGCATTTACCCATTGAGTGATGCTTTATTGCAGACAGCAAAGACTGTCCCATTGGTTGGAGCGCTGTCCTTGGTGCTGAATTCTCAGTCCCTGTCTTTCTTGTTTCTCAGGTTATATTGTAACCATTTTGGGGGATACAGCTGTAGTAGAGCTCTATAGCATATTAGAATTGGGTGGAATTTTAGGTGTCACCTACTCTAGACCGGAAGGTAACGAAAAATTATTCAATAAAATATTCTTATTAAGGTATTATGATGCTTCAAACTTACCACTGCAATTCTGTAGAGGGGAAAAAGAGTTGATTTCTTTGTGGAAGAGGTAAAATTATTAGATCTCTCTTCTATAAAGCCAAGTTATGTCTCCTGAGCTCTCTCCTCTTAGAAACTTGTATTGATTTTAACAAATTAAATCTTTCTTTCTCATGTCAGCCTTTCAGAGAAAATATGACAGTACAAACTCTCATCCCTGCCATCTAGGCCATTTCTCATTGATATCTAACACGAAGTAACTTCTCTTTTTCATATGGCATGATTTCCATATATCTTTATATATATATCTGTCATAGGACTCCCTTTTTCCAAACACATGCTAAAAAGGAGTGTTTAGAACCTGACATTGTGCTTCAAATTTAATTAGGCCAGGCTTGCCACATTTTAATTATCTCCCCTCTCCTGGTCATTTTGCAAGGTATCATTTCTTAAACATTCCAAGATATTCTCTCACTTCAGTGCCCCATGAAGACTATGATTTTACCTGAATCTCTTTTTTCTTCATTCTTTGAAGAACTATCATTTTCTCATTTTTCAAACCTCAATTTCAAAGTTACATCTTCTGGGAATTCCCCAGCTATATTTGCTAAGAGTCATCCCCACCAGTGCTCACCCATTAAATTGTCCTTTTATTTATTTACATGGGGTATATTTTTAGTTGCGCATGTAGTACATGCCTCCCTCACCAAACTAAGACCTTCAGGAGTTAGGAACTCTGTTTTTTTATACTGCTCTATCCTCCACCCTGAGTGCAATACTCAGCACATTATAGATACTTAATAATCATTTGATGATGAATAAATGAATGATGATGAAAACTGTTTCATTTTGGATAAGGTTATCTGTTATCCCAGTTATAAAACTGAAATATTTCACACAATCATTTTGAGGACTAATGAGAAAAGACCTTGACTACTGGAAGTCACCAAGTGTCAATACACTAAATGCAGCATATTAGATTGGATTCTGAGTCATTTCACCATCAATAAATGAGCCCTAAAGAATCTTCTTTCCATCATGATAGTAATATTTTTCACCAGTTGTCTCATTTCTCCAGCTCCCAAAGCCTTGACTTCCTCCAACTCTTCAAATGGTACCCAGAGTAGCAGTCTCAGTTGTAAACAGCGGGTGGGTGCAGTTTTGTATTGTTTCTTTCCCACTCTTCCCAGAATGAGGTCTGCTGAATCTACTGTTTTCCACATCCCACCACCATTAGCCATGATTGTGAAGTTGAAAGGACCATAATTAACGGTTGGATGCAAAACAAGTGTGGCAAATTCATGCAAATCTCCATCAGAAGCCATCTTTTGTTGGGCAGTGCTGTTGTGCATGTTCTATTTATTCAGAGAAAATTCTTTCCTTGCCATATCATTTTCATTATGTGGGGACACATTTAACCTGGATGATGCCTCTGCCAAATAGTGAGCTAAATAAGCGAAGTGGGAGGTAGAAGGGCAATTGTTCTCTTTCTCTCACTTGTTCTTCCAGCTCCTGAACTCAATTGCCTCTTGAGAGCAGTTGGAAGTCTGATGCTATTTTGAATGGATCCTCATGTTTGCAGTCTAATCACATAAAATTGTTGTGATAATCTAAGTAGAGCTGGGTTACCTAGAGCTAAGTAGAGCTCTGAATTAGTTGGGCAAAGTTATATTTAGTTGTGTTCAAGAACTTGCTAAAAGAATATTTACACATGAATGGGTTTTCCGTGATAGGGTGGGGTGGAGAGAACTAAGACTTGGGCTGACTTGACTTTGAATTATGGCTGTTCTCACTTATGCCAACTAGACCTGGTTACCTAACATTTCAAGGTATATGGATGGCATGATTAATGATCACCTGCCTCAAATCTTGGAATAGTGAGACCATTCTTATAAAGCATCTGCCATAGTTGTAGGAGTATTTATTATCCCCACCCCCTACCAACCCTTGCTTATCCCTAAAGCTCTTCTCTTGAGGGAAGAGAAGGGTAGAGCATCCTTCCCTAGCATAGCCATTGTGGAGTGGGCTCCACATGCAAGCATGTCACTTTCTAAGTTTGGAGCACCTGGAGAAACATGTCTGTCACAGCTGTTGACTGTCTTGACTCACTCACGACTGGTTACTTTGTAACTCCACCCTAAGCTTTGTTCTTTATTTAACTCTTCATATATGGTTTCAAGCCTTGAATTTGTTCCTCTTGAATCTTTTAACATAATTCATCTTGTCTTTTGGATCTGATCTTGCCTCTGACCCTATTTCCTGATTCTCTTTTCAATTTAGTGATTGTCCACATATCATATAAGAAAAACTCAGGTGGGTTATGGAATGAGAAGATGGAAAACGCAGTTCAAGTGAGTCATAGTTAAGTCCACCCAGGAGATTTTGTGGCTTGGGCATTAGATATGTCATCAGGGAGTTTATGACAAAATTCCTATATTGGTCAGGATTAGCTAAATTAGTCCATGGTGACAAGCAACATTGAAATCTCCTTGTACCAGAAAAAAGAAATTTTCACTCCTTCTACATGTTAAAAATGGGTCTGTTTATCATCATTACTCAGGGACTCAGGCTGATGTCCATCTTGAAAAAATATTTCTACAGTCACAAGTGGAGAAAAATAGCTAGGACACTGGTTCTACTAAGTTTCCACATAAAACGTTACCCAGCATTCTCACATTCCAGTGGCCAAAGCTAATCATTTGGCAACACTTGTCTTCAAGAAGGATGAGTCAGTGCGCCCCAACTCCTCCCACAGAAGGAGAACTGGGGTATAAAAATATCCTTAAAGACTACCACAATTCCCCATTTTGCTTTAAACTTTTCCTTCAAATGATCATCCTATCTGGAGCTACCAATGAAGCACCTGTGCCATTCTAGCACCGATTCTAGAATCTTCCTGTTATCAAACACCTGCTATATCTCAGCCACCAAACAAGGTGCTCTCACCTGTACTCCTTCCTGATGAGTATCATAAGCAAAGTGAGTCCATTTAAAGCCACGCAGGAATGGAGTGCTCACAGGTGCTGAAATCTCAGAGTCCCTGTTACTTCATGCTGGGTAGAAAACATTGTATCAGCTCTGTCTTTACCTCCATGAAGACGTGGCAAAGAAATGTTTAATACTCCCTGTGAAACTGTTCCACTTTGGTTTTTTTATTTTGACAAGATTTTTATCCAACATTCTTGCCATCCTATCATTAATTTTATTTATTTTTAATACATATATATTAATGAAGCAGCACTACTTTACACCGTTATTATTTTTTTTCACAGTATAGACTTCCTCCCCTCAGGTGTGGCCACCATAATTCCCCCACCTCCAAAGCACCCTTAGTCCTCTACCATGGTCCGCCATACTCTCGCTCACCCTACTCCCCACCCCTCGCTCCTGCTCCCTCCCCCTTTCCCTTCTGGATGTTTCAGTCTATGGTCACTTTGAAAAGCAGTGTGATTGAGAGGTCTTAGTAGATGTTAGCTCTCTCCTTCCAGTCAATGGTTGAACTCCAGAAACACAAAACGAAAACAAAACCTCCACATACTCTTTCTTTGACTTCTTGCTGTAGACCTAAGTTAGAAACGTAGTTCTGTATTTTATTATCTCTGCAGCAGCCTTGTGGAAATGGGTAGGAGGACTGAAATTGACATTTTTCTGCTAGGAGTATTGTCACAACCTTTCTAAAACCACTGTACAAATCTTTGGCCCAGTAAATGTCTCCTGAAGTTCTTGCTTCACTATAGCCCAGGTCATGTCCCACCCACCCACCTGCGCCCCCTTTCCAGCCCTCAGCGGTTTCTGTCTCCTGGAGATTGCCCAGCTCCTTGGACACTTGTGCTACCAGGCCTCCATCCCACCGTTCAAGTGTTATCATGTGCTCTTAAAAACTCTGAACTGCTCTTGAAGCCCCGTGTGGTCTCAAACTTCTCTCTCCAAGTGAGACAGAAATTCCCTAAGTGTCACCTTGCACAAATACCAAGATGAGCTCTCCCAGGTTGATAATTTATTTTTTTCACTTGCTTACAGTTCCTGCGGATTTTATTATCATGGTATGAGACCTAAGGGACCAAGAACATTTTCCTTTCAAAGCAAGTATACTTTAAAACTCATTTGGAGAAGGAAATGAAGGTTACCTAAATGTTGACAGCAGATAATCTTGTCATCCTAGGCCTTGAGATACCAATGCTTCAGACCCCACTTCCAAAAATACTCGTGGAAATATTGGTATAAGTTTTCACATAGCAAGACCTCCTTCAGAACCGAGGGTCCCATGAAGTTTGACCCAATTGGCTTCAAGATAGGGAAAAATGGGAAAAATCACTGATTTTGGAAACTAGGCCAGTGGGCGTAAGAACTGGCTCTGCAATTTTTCAACTACTGGACTGAATACTAGGCTACTGGGCCTCAGTTCCCCCATATGTCAAATGTGCCCTACCTAACTCACGAGGATCTTTACAAGGCACAATTGTTTGCATATTCTTAAGTGAAGGCATTGCCAGTAAGAATATATATATGTGGGTATAACCAGTACATACAGATATATGTATATTCATGTACACATTCATGCAGCTATTTTAGTATACATGTATATGTATGCATGTGTATATGTGTACATGAATAAATGAATGTGTATGCATACATATATTCAATTAAAAGATGGAGCTTCATGAAGGAGAAACAAGATGAATGAGGTCCAGGGTGTGCTGAGACTCCAGTTGGTACAGGAGGAAAGATGAGATTTCAAATAAGGTTGGGAATGCTGTGCTTATAGAAAGACAGTGGAGAAGTGAGATGGTTGGTCTGCAGATCCTTCCCGGAGGCTGGATTTTAGTCAAATTTCATCTTTTACATCATAGACCCCAACTTTGCAGACTCGTAAATTCATTATATCAGTATTCAGAACTGAGAAGACTCATATGAAACAAATGAATCCCATGGTTTTGTTCATTACTTTCCTCCGAAAATGTCCATGAAGTTTTTCCTATCTTAGAAGTCTTGTGCTTGCCCAAGACAGCCCATCTTCGGTATTCAGTTGTCACCGAGTTCTTCTGGCTGTACACTTCCGCACCATCTGATTCCTGAATACCATCATCGGTTACTTGGGAAACCCTAATGGCCTGCTAATTGGTGTCCCCACATCCCCAAACCACAGCAAGTATAAATTGACACTGTATGTGTCTTCATTTACCAGAGGAGCCAGCTAAGACACAGAGGAGCCATGACTGATCAGCTACAAAACATTCCAGAAGCAAGAGACTGAGCTGGATTGGAACCAGAGCATATAAAAATGCAGTTAGACAGTTGTGGGCATTTCACAACATGCTTCAGGCTGTTCTTCATAAAATGGAATCTGGCTACACTGAAACCAACAAGAGTCCCCAAAAGACCCCCCAGATTCCTCACACATCCATATTTTTCTCTTTCTCCACCAGACATGACCAGCCTTAATCCCCTGCTTGGTTTTGAAACACCCGCTGGCCCTGCCATTAACATCAACAAATAATGAAGAACTGCACTAATAACAATTATCATAATAAATTGGCCTTAGATTACATCTGTCACCTGAGAATTTCAAAGACTTTACAAACATCAATTAGTAATTACAGCTCAAAGGATTGCTCACCGAGAGAGCCAGGATCATAAGGTCAGATAAGAGCGGTCCAGGGAGACAAGGACAGCTCTGGCTTAGGTGGGCTTGGGCCTGGAAATAGCCAGTCCCTGATGGAACCACATTTCTGAACCCAGTAAGGGTATAATCTGTGCAGCTTCTCCATGGCGTCAAAGCTGAGGATTGGTAGACGTGAAAATATCATTTTGGAAGGAAGCTTGTAGATTATGCAGTTTCCTTATTTTGGCAGAAAAAGAAATTGAAGTCCAAAGAAGGAAATGAGTAGCCCGAGGTCAGAGCCACTGCTGGACCCCAGTCTCCCACACACCACATATGTTTATTTACTCTGCAGAATTGTGCCATCATTAGCCCTGCTCTCCTCTGTTAGGAGACACTGATGATGAAGATGGAGGTGATGATGGTAAAAATACAACAGTCCTTTATTAAGACCTTGCTCTGAGTTAGTGGGAGACACAAAGATAAATAATGCACCTGCCCTCAGGGAACCCACAATCTAGTGGAAAAGACAATTGTGAAAACAAATGTGTACAATAAACTGTATCAGGAATCACATTGCCATAATACCCTGTGCCCAGCTAGCAGCCAGGAGACAGAGGGGGACGGAGGTGCTTAGGACTGTCTCAGAGAAAAAGTGACACTTGAGCGAGTGGAGAGATAAGTGGGTATTTCTCATGTAGGCAAAAGGGCAGAGGACAGGCTGTGTCCAACAAAATGAGTACCCACCCCGGCAGAGGCCCAAAGTCTGAGGAGGCCATTTTACATCTGGGGAGATTTGGTAGGGGTTGACTTGGAATATAGAAAGAGGACCAGAGAGACAAAGAGAACATGTAACGGGGTGGGGCTGAGGAAAAGGAGGGACTTGCATGCTATACTAAAAATCTTGGAATAGGTTCCATTGAAGATAGGCAAAAGAATATTGCTGATACTCCCGATGTCAATTGACTACAATAAAAAAATCATGCAACATATTTTGCATCTTGCAGGCACCTACACACTTAAAATTTTGTTCAAGCCAGCTCTTCAACAGTGATCAACCCACGACCAATCTTCTGTGCCCTCTACCCAACTCATTCCCTGTGCCCCACCAAACATTTATAATTCTTTGTTTTAAGGTGAGATCAAACTTACAGGGAAGTGTCAAGGATAGTATAAAGGGTTTCGTAAGCCATCCTTTCTGATTCCCCACTTGCTGATAGGTCACCATGTTTGCTTTTCCATTTCATTCTTTTTCTTCTCTTGTATACTCCCCCTCTGTCTGTCTGTCATTCAATCTAATTTATTGATCAATTTATCCATCACCCCTCTCCCCTGAACATGCCAACGTGCACTTTCAGTGTAGCTGATATAATACGATTACAGAAAATCAACACTGATGTAACATTGTCAGCCTCAATTTCCCTCACTAATGTCTTTTACGTCGTCTTTCACAAGTGGTTCAGGATTGCGTTGCAGCCATGTTCATGTCTGTAGACTCACTGTATATCCCTCTTCCCTTGGCTCCTATCACCTCACCTTACAGGTCAGTCATTCTGTAGACTGTCCCTCACATTGCATTTGTCTGCATCTGCTTATGTCTTGGGTTATCACTTTCGGGCAAACTGTCACTAAAGGGATGCTGGGTCTTCTTAGTGCATCAATTCAGAAGGCGCTGGTGTCCTTGTGTCCTATCACTGGTGAGCTTAACTTTGGTCACCAAGGCTTTCTCTATTGTAAAGTCATTATTTCTTTTTGATGCGTGTGTGTGGGGGTGTGTATTAAGGATCTATTTCTAAGCTATGTGAGCATTCCATTCTCCATTAAACTTCCACCCATTTGATGATTTGATGATTCTCATCTACATCAATGCTGACATATTGTGGACAGAGAGATGGTTCAGACCATTTCTCCACAATCTCACCAACAGTTGATGTGATCTAATTTGAACTGCTCTCAAAATTATACATAAGGAATTTTATCTCAGTGTAGTTTTAATTTTCTTTCTCTTAGCATAAGTGATGTTACTTCTATTGATATACTTAGGAAATATTTCATATGATTTTTTAATTACCTTTTGTATCGCTTAACAATTATCTATCAGGTTTTGATCTCTCTTTTTTTGTTAAAGATTGTATTTATTTATGCATATGAGAGCTGGGTTACAGGTCAGAGGTGCAGGGGTGAAAGGATTCACAAGAGACAAAGTGGGGAGCAGAACAGGCAGATCTACTGAAACACACTGCTGAGGAGAGCAGTGGGCGAGACAGGAGAGGTCTGCTGTGCCGTGTGGGTCCCCTCTCTGGCCAGGGATCAAACTCTTGCTGCAGAGGCTGTGGAAGCCCCACAGTATAGCGCTCAACCCTGTGCATCACCAGGGAGGCCCCCGTTTTTATCTTTTTATCTCCCAATTTTAAGAGCTATTTGCTTATCAGGGATATTATCTTTTTATATGTGATATATTGCAATTTACTTATTTATCCTTTGACTTTGCTTATAGTATATTTGCCACACACCAAAATAAAAAGAGAAAGAAAAAGTACTCTAAGGCATCATTTTTATTCTTCTATTGCATCTGGTCATTGACAATCATGTTTTCTAGAATACATTTCACTTGTAAGAAAGGTCCCATCTTACACAGACCGTTCTTGAATTCACCCTCATTTGCTTTTAATACTTGCAATGTATAATTTTTTTTTGCATTTGAATTTCTGACATTGACATTTGATGTTTATTTTTGTGTCATAATACTCTATGCCACAGATAAAAGTAATTATAATACTTTATGCCACATTATCTACTTATTAGTCCTGACACATATGGAAACGTCCCTCTTTGGACCAATTATTTGAGAGGCTACTTTTCTCGTATTTTAAATTTTCACACGTGCTTTTCACATGGATTTTTCCTTTCTGTTCTACTGGCCTGTTGGCCTGTGTGTGCACCGGTATTACACTCTTACAGTTGAAGCGTCTCTATGCTTTAATGTCTGATAGAGCAAGTTCCATCACTTAGATTTTGTTTCAGTGATTTCCTAGCTTTTCTTCCATGTTCCTTTTTTTGAATATAAGCTTTAGTGTCAACTTGTCCAACTCTATAAAAACTTGTTAGTAATTTTACTGGGATTGCATTAAATTCATACATTAATTAGGGTGAGCTGACACTTTAAAGATGTTGAATTATCCTATCTAAGAACAGAGGATAGCTTTCTACTTGTTCAAGGCTACTTTTGTGTCTTTTGGGCGTGTTGTAAAATTTCCTTCATATGGGTTTTGCACTTCTTGCTAAGGTTTTTACAAGTATTTAATCTTTGTTTCCACTGTAAATGGGATTTGGGGCCACGGTGTCCTCTGGCTGATTATTGGTTGTATATAGGGATACTGTGCACTTTGTGTGCTAATTTTATATTCTGCTATTATTTTATTATTAATTCTCTAGAGATTTTCAGGTGCATCTGCAAATAAAGAGGGTTTGAAGCCACCTCTCGTTGACTTCTTTGCATACATTGTTACTTCCAGCACAATTAAAAGGAGTAGCAGAGATTCAGGGCATCATATTCATCATATTCTTGTTTATGATCTTAACTGACTGCCTCTACTCAATTCCTTTTAATATTCCTTTTTATATGTGATATATTGCAATTTACTTATTTATCCTTTGACTTTGCTTATAGTATATTTGCCACACACCAAAATAAAAAGAGAAAGAAAAAGTACTCTAAGGCATCATTTTTATTCTTCTATTGCATCTGGTCATTGACAATCATGTTTTCTAGAATACATTTCACTTGTAAGAAAGGTCCCATCTTACACAGACCGTTCTTGAATTCACCCTCATTTGCTTTTAATACTTGCAAAGTATAATTTTTTTTTGCATTTGAATTTCTGACATTGACATTTGATGTTTATTTTTGTGTCATAATACTCTATGCCAAGATGTATGTTTGTATCATATTATAAAAATCTTAACCAGTTTTTATTTTCTTGAGTATTTTTAAAAATCAGAAGTAGGTGTTGAGTTGTGTCTAGTATTTTTTTCTGCATGGTCTATTGACATGGAATACTATATGAATGGATTTCCTGACATCAAACTGTATTTTCTGGAATACATTCCACTTGATCACAGCGTTTTATTTTTCTCAGGGTGTTGAATTTTGTCTCACATGTTAATAGTTTTACACATGCAAAAGCAAATTTACTTTATGAAAAATAACAATGTTATTTTTTGTTAATGTCTTCTCTTTCAGTGGCTCTTTCCCCCCTGTGTTTTCCTATTTTATATATTGGTATCTCCTCTTTTTCCCTTTTCTTACTACTTTTATCTTCTCTACATCAATAATTTTTGCCTTTGTCTTTATTATTCCTTTATTTATTATTCCTTTATTATGTGGGTTTTTTTAGCTTATTTTTTGCTCCATTTCTAGATTTAGTCCATTTTTTCATTCTTTAGTTTTCCTGATAAATTTTCATCTGCTCACTGCTTGAAATGTTTTGAAAAGATTCTGCTATGTAGAGTTTTCATTATACTTTATTTTAAAAAATTCAAAATTTTGTTTGCAATTTCCCCCTTTCACTCAAGAGTTGATCAAAAGGATTATTTTGAAAATTTCCAAGTGGAAGAACTTGTTTGGTTTTTTAAATAGTCTTAATTTCTCATTTTATTGCATGGTAATTGTAGAATGCTGCTTACCATATTTCTACTTTATGGAATCTACTGATGCTTTCTTAATTAGGTAATATATGGTCAATTTTTATAAATGTTTTATAAACTCATAAGAGGAAGGCTTGTCTCCCTATTATCAGGCTAAGGGGTTTGATACATATTCACAATATCTGCCTAATTATTTTAGCTCTCCTACATACTTGCCTATTTTCTGCCATTTGATCTATCTTAAACTGACAGTAGTCTTCCATTATTCCTGTAGCTCCTGTAGTTTCTACCTCATAAAGATGATTATTGTGGGGTATTGGTACATAGATATTTATAACTACTTATCATTACTGTGAATTTGGGCATTAAAAGGTGGTGTTGTTATGTTTAATGCTTTTTAAATTGCATTCTATTCTGCTCTTTGCTATGAGGATCATTGCTACTGGTTTGATTTTTTAAAAATTTTATTTCATTTGTTATTTATCATTTCTCCCATCCCTTTATTATTGCCTTTCTGAATTACTTTGTTTTAGGTGTGACCTTTATATACAACAAATAGCGAGGCCTTGCTGTTGAGACAATTTGAAATCATTTTCATTTAATTATGAGTCAAACCATCCATAGATATGGATATAACTGATAGACTTGATCTCAACTCATTCATATATTATTTATATCATAATTTAATAGATTAATTTCATAATATTTGCTGATGTTTTTACCCTACCCTTTTAAAAATTTCTTCTGATACTAGAAAAATAGAGTATATTTCAAATTTCACATGAAAGCACAAGTGAATACCTCATATATTTGAACCATAATCTGTTATATTATTTTAACATTGCTGCATTTCCCATCTTATACAATTTTAATAAAGTATGTGCTTTAAAAAGGAGCACTTTCAGCATCAGAAAAGAAAGAAAAAGAAACAGTTGTTCCAAGGAAGTCACATCAGTCAAACCTGTGTGTGCTCTCTCGTTCGCTCTTTCTCTTTCTTTTTATTTTTTTTAAAGATTTATTTAATGTATGCATACAAGAGCTGGGGTACAGGCCAGTCTGGCCAGCAGCAGGGATCAAACTCATCCTGCAGTGACTGCAGTTTGCGTCATAGTGTGTTGCTTAACCCACTGCGCCACCAGGGAGGGCCCCTCGCTTTCTTTTTAAAGTAAGATTGGTCTACAACATAGTATGTGACTCAGAGACACAGGATCACACCTCCTCTGATGCACGGAACCACACCCGCCACCAGAGTACCCAGAATCCTCCAGCAAAGCCATCGTGCCCCTTCCCCAGCCTGCTTCCCCTCTCCCCTCGTCCCATTCTGTAGCCTCAGTTCCACAGTGAGACATCAGGGCTGGTTACTGGTTTGGTTTTGTTTAGCCCTTGGTATTGTTTCTCTACACTCCAAATATAAACCAGCCAGTATTTGTCTTTCTCCTCTTGATTCATTTCACTTCGCATCATCCCCTCCAGTTCCATCCACGTGGCTGCAAATGACAAGCGTTCATGCTCACACCAACACACACACGCCATTATCCGTGATAACTGTGTGGTCTTCCAGAGATCTCAGGGCCACACTGACTTCTGGACGTGAACGTGGCAGTTTGAGCCTTACCACTCGTGTGGGCAGGCGCAGGGTCTATTTCAGCCCGTGAAGGCAGACACATCATCTGCCCATAGCAGGTTTCTGTAGCGGTGCTGATAATATCTATTAATCCAGCTGTTAATTATCTATTAATGCAGCTCAGTGAATTCCCCAGTGTGCCACTAAGTGTGTTTTTTGGGTTTGCTTTGTGCTGGGAAGTATCAGATATCTTTACAACATGGTTCTATCTGGGAAAGAGACTTGTGAGCCAGAGAACAAAAGGCAAAAACAAGTACTATCCTGTAAAGAAATAGAGAGCAAGAATTAGAGGGTGGGGGGGAAATGGAAAGGACACATTTAAAATTGTAATTTAAAATATATATGCAGACATGTATATGCAAATATATATTTCTTCTTTATATAATGAACCAAAGCCACCACTTATTGACTGGATTCTCATTTTTGCTATTCACAGGAGACCAAAATCAACTGTGTTCGTCTGGCAACAAAGGGTATGTTGGCCTGTTCTTCTCTGTCTTCAGTTATTTTTTCAGCTGTTTAAGTCTTTCTTTCTTTAGCCACACAGGGGAAGTTAGGAAATAATGACTAAAAATAACAAGAATTGTTTTTCTCCCACTGGAGTGATTCGCCTACACTTACACATATGCCTAGGATACATATATCCTAGGTATGTTTGTATCTACTTATCCCTAGAATATAGGTATATAAAGAGTTCAAATCATATTTATTGGATGGAAGGGTGGATGGATATGGATGGATGATGGATGGATGGAGGATGGATGGGTGAATGGGTGGATGTGTGATGGATGGAGGATGGATGATGGATGGATGAACTGGTACATTAATCAATGGAATGGTGAATATAAATTTATTCAAATATTCTTTTGCTATATATTATCACCATATTTTAGGTCTATGTTTATGTGGGTCTTTTTTAAAAGCATTTCTGTTAGACCTATCTTCTGGGTTTTATGCCTTATTCAATTTCTATATAGCTTTCAAAAATAAGGTGATTAGTGTTTGTGCCTTTAATGATGAAAAAACAAACACTGCATTGTTATGTAGGTGGCATTTTCAACAGTTAGTCCCCCAACTAAGACAGCATTATTCAGGCTCATCACTTTTTGTTTTCCTAATTATAATTGAATTGCCTGACTCTTTCAATTGGTGCATGTTTCTGTTTATTACTCTTTTTAAAAAAAAAAATCAATGAATGGTTTGTTATCATTTAACCTATTACAAGGTTGAATGGCTAGAAATCAGGTTTTATCTTTTTGTTATAGAATTGATATTTTTAACAGCTATCCTCCCCATATAAACACACCAGAATTGGACAGTCATATTCTGTTGCCTGCATTTATTGACAAAATGCATAGATTCACAGGCTGCTTCCATGGAGATGACAATTACAAAAATAAGTAGACATATAACCATAGATGTAAACCATGGACAAAGGTGATGACCCACGTGTGTGTAAATGTGCAGGTGTGTGCACACGTGCAGAGGAAGCACACACATGGGGGAGGGGAAGAGAGAGAGGTGGGGAGGGAAGGAGGGAGGTAGAAGACTATTTACGCCAAGACCTATCATGCGTGGCTTTACAGCTTCGAGGAAAGTCAGATCGATATGCAGACAGCAGAGGGAAGTTGCAGGAGGGTGGAGAAGACTGAAGCACCAGGCTCTCTCAGATCAGGCTCGTCCGTGGTCACATAAGTCATGAGAGGGGCATGCCCCTAACTTGTGGCCTCTCAGGAACTCAGGCTCCTGGACAGACAGAGAGAAAACAGTCCTTGTGAGGAAGGCAGAATTGATGGCTTGCAAACCAGAGTGACACAAATCACGGGGCTTGGCAGACTCTCCTGCCGAAGGAAACGGATATTCTGGAAGGAGGAACACCACCCGCTGGGTCACACAGCAAGCGGGACGGCTGGCTGCCTGGAGCTCCCGCTGCAGAGGGGAGGGAAGGAAACCACCCAGAAAGTAGACGCGCACGGACAGGCTGCTTCACCAGGCGGTGCTCCAGGGCTCCCGTCCAGCCTTCGCCCGAGACAAGGGAGGGCTTCGTGCCGCTGGGTTGCCTTTGTGGGTCTGTCGGTTCTAGGACCCTCCTCCTTAGGTGTCTTAGAGTCCCCCCAAGGCGCAGTCTTGCCATCCGAACTGCCAATTGGGAACGTGTGCCTGGACAGGTAGTAGGTAACGCGGACTTGGAGAGAGAATATTTAAAGCTGCACGTGCCTGGCAATGTCAGGACTCACTCTCAGACCCACAGAAGCCCACCGTGCCACACTCGTCCAGGAGACTAGCCCTGGTATTTAAAGAACTAGGGTGAAGAGCTGTCTATGCCTTCTTAGCATGAGAATTCCTTATCCGGGGACCTTTAGGTACATCTTCGTAGCGGGGTGTGTGCCTGTGAGCGGGTGTGCACGTGAAAGGGCAGGAGCCCATCGCGGAGTGCGCATGCCCAGCTGGCCACGCCCAGGCAGGGCTCTGAGGCAGCCCCCAGCACCCACACGCTCGTCTTGCAGCTCAGAGGGGGCCATTGCCTCAGCCCAGGGAGCAGAGAGCACTTGAGGGTGGGCAGAGAGCTGGGGGTGCAGAGCTGTCTCCTGCAGTCCGGGGGGTCCTCCCCTCTCAGCGGACATCTGCCCGGAGGACCTCAGGTGACTGCACAGAAAAGGCCGAGCAAAGGAAGCCTGTGTCTGCTTAGACTGTCTGTGCCAGGTGTCACCCTGAGAGGGGCCAGGGCCAGGGGAGAGCAAACCCGCTAAGCCCATGTCATGTCCGAAGGGCTTGTATCAAGTTCTAAGGTCAGGAACCACCTGTGGCTGCTCCCTTTCTTTTCTGAACCCAGTTTCCCCCTCTCCAGATTTGCTGAAAACCCGTTCCTTTTAACAGAGACAGGCAGGATGCTAGGAACCCCTCGGGCACTGTCTGAAAGGTGTGCCCCAGCAGCAGCAGATTCATGGGCCATTCATCGCCCCCATGTCCCTCCATCACTGTCGGGCACCCCCTCCCCATGAGTCTGCCGGGGGCATACACCCCTGAAGAGCCACTGCACGTGCAGGGGGCGGGCCAGTGCCCCGGTGACGGAGCACCTCGATGATGTGCCGTCCTGTCCCCAGCGACTCGGGACAGCGCCTGTAGTCAGCTGGCAGAAGCACCAGAGACAGGCGCTGCCATCGAGTTGCCTGCGTGCTCCCGCAGGTCCAGCCTGGCCCCGGTCCGGTGCGCCTTCTTCTGGGTCCCACTCCTGGCTCCAGCAGGGGGCCTTGAACCCCTGTCTACTGTGACATCGGGCTTACTCCACCAGCTCCCGTGTAGCACGTGGTTTATACAAAGCAAAGAAACTTTACTCACCGTCTGTGGCTGCTGTGCCTCCGGGGCACGGGCTAGTGGTTTACAAAGCAGAATGGCTCCTCTGGCTGTTCCGGGGCTGGGAGTCTGAGATCCAGGCATCAGCACGGTGCTTCTTTCCCGGGCTGGGAGGGAGAATGGTTTTTCTGGCAATCTGCGCTATTTCGTGGCTTGTGGGTGCAGGGCCCCATCCCTGCCTTTATCCTGACATGGACTATTCTGGGTCCAGACCCCTTTTTATAAGGACACTGACCCTATTGGGTTAGAGGCTCGTCCTCCTCCAGTGTGACCTCATCCTGATTTCATTAAGTCTTCAAGGACCCTATTACCAAACTGGGGTGAGGGGTGAGTTCAGTTCAGCCCTTAAAGGACGCCTGGGGTTGTGTGTATGTGGCTCCTGCTGGCGCCTCTGGCTCTCTCCACCATCACAGGGCAAGCCCAGCGTTGGCTAAGGGCATGCAAAGTGTACAGGGGTGAGCAGGAGCCAGCCCTAGCGGAAGACCCTGGGGTGGACTGAGGTCCAGACGTGGCTCCTGACGGTGTCAGAGGCTGAACGGCCTGCGGGTGCATGCCTGGCCCCTCCCTGCACAGCAATGCCAGGTGTGCCAGCACCGTGCCTTCTCACGCGCCACTGCTGTCGGCATCAGGTGCCGATCTGGCCCTGGTTCTGGGACCACTGCAGGTTCGGGGCCTTTGGGGAAAGCACCAGCATTGCCCTTTTAGGCCACCTCCCGTGGGAGCCGCTCAACCTTCCCAAGTCTTTCATTTTCCAATCACATTCTTTCCATGGGAGCAAGTTGCTGGCACACAGTTGGCATTCTAAAAATACCCACTGAGGCAAGTAAGTGCATCTGGGTTTCTCCAGCATTTCTCTGTGACAAGTCTGAGGGGTTTTAGGGGTCTCCATCCATCTCCCTGAAACTCAGTGGCTCTGTATTTAAAGGGACCCCTGTCTACCCTTTCCAGAACACATTTGCATATACTGACCCACCTGTTCTTTGTAAAGAAAAGCCCTCATTTGCAGTCTTCGTGCATCTTCAAAGGTGTAAATACCCCCACCATGTCCAACGCTGGCTTGACAACAGCCTTAAGTTCCTAAGCGTTTAACCACCAGCTCCATCACACCAAGACCTCCACCAGCCGGCTTGGCTTGGCGTGAGGAGCCAAGATGTAGGTAAACATGTTTCATTTACTGCAGATGTTTTCGGGAAATGTTACTGTTTTTCCTGCCTGTCACCCACTTCATGCAGTCAGCTCACTTATGGTCTAATAAGTAACCTGTAAACTGGGCGCCTCGAGAGGATTTGGGGATTTCGTGGTGGGCCTGCAGGCGCAGTTCCCGTCCCCAAGAAGCTCGCAGTCTGTGTAGAAGTGGATGTAGGCAAACGATTGTTGCAGGTAGCGGTGGGTTGTGGCTACGTCGAAAACTTGCGAAGAGAAGTGAAGCATACAACGTGGTGGTGGCCGTGACCGTGATGTCAAAACCCCTGCCAGCGATGTGCCCTGGCCCCCCACCCCCCGAGAGCTCTGGGCTGCTGTGCTGTAGCGGGCTTTGTGATTCCTCATCCCATCACCACCCCTTCTCAACTCACTCTGGGAATCAGAGTTCTCTGAGCAAGGGCGGAATTGGGGAGCAGCTGACTCAGGGCCTAGGATTATGAGGGGCTCCTGCCCAAGCCCCATTGCAGGAGCATTTAGCCTTTGTTTGGGGGGATCTAGGGTGTGGAGTCACCCAGCCCCAGGGGCAGTAGTTATAAAGCCAAGGCAAACCTCAGCTTGCAGGCACAGCTAAGGGCTGAGTGTGGACATGGACTGCTAGCAGTACCTAGTGAGTACTTATACTTAGTTCGTAGTTAGCAGTGTAGCGGTCACTCTAGAGTTAGCACAGCCTCCTCTCACAGCTGCAAAGGCAGTCTTCTCAATCAGTGATCGCTCTTGGCCACTGCTCTAGCTTCTCTTCTTCACTTTGTTCCTCAGCCAGGCTCCGGCTGTTCATAACTTTGGAGATTTAGAAGCATCAGAATAGGAGTTCAACCAAAGGGGCTGTCTAGAGTTTGTCAATGAGCAGATAAAAATGAATGGGAGTTGTCTTAAGACAGATTCTCAGAAGCAGAGCCGGAGGCAGGGATAGGTTATGGACCAAGGGAGGGCTCTAGGAAGGAATCTGTAAGTGAGAAAAGGAAGTGGAATAGCAGTAGAAAGAACCGAGTAAGAATCTATTCTGAGAAAAAAGGCAAGCCTTGAAGACTGGAATAGAGTGTGAATGTCTCCAAAGCTGTTTGGCCTCAAGGCAAGCATACCAGGATTTCTACCTCCTTCTCCATAAGGCTCAATCCCTGGCACCTCTCGCAGCCCCCAAGTTGCTAAGTTGGCTCCAGGGGAAAGGGCACCCTGAACCTTGCTCGAGTCACTGGGGTAAGCCCTGAACCTCAGCACTCACAGCACCCAGGACTGACTGCGGGGTCTGGGTGTGGTGAGCCATGGTCATGCTCTCGGTGTGTGTGGGGAGGCTGAGAGGCAACAAAAGACCAATGGGATTGCCTCAAGTTCAAGAGCTAGAAGAAAATCTCAGAAGCCCTTTTGCTTGGTACTCTGTCGTTCTGGGGAGCTGGTCAAAGCTGTAGAGAGAAAACTAGCCAGTGGGTAAACGAACACTTCGTTTGGGTTTGGAGACAGAAAACTAGTGTTCGGGCTTTGAAAAGGAAGGAGCAAAACAAGATCAACTTAAGAATTTGGTTGTTTTGTAGTCATGTCAGTTCACAGACTGAGGGACACCCCAGGACCCCCAAAAACACATGATCTAAATGGGTTCTGCCATCTACCCTGGAAAGACGGAACGAATTATAGTGCACAAAACCTTCGACAGAAAAGAACTTTAACAGAATTAGTGTGCGATAGCGAGAAGAGAAAGATTGTAGCTTCCAAATGAAGCACCCAAAGTTACCCATCCTCTCGTGGGTGAAGGCCCAAACAGGGTTGGCCCAAGGCAGGCCCACTGAGGCCTGACAGTGCGCCATAAGTCTAAGGCACCTTCTGGTGTGGACCCCTACGAAAGGGAGAGAAGGGGCCCGGCCAGTCTGGAAGAAAAGTAGTGAAATCAAAGCACAAATCAAGATGTCGGCACCATTGTCACCTTCCCCACAGGTCTCTCCCCACGTCACTCCCAGGTCTCTCTTTCCATGTTCCCCAAGTCTCTGCTGCCAAGTCCAAGGCTGAGAAGCAAATACGGCTGCTTCTTCACGAGCTTCTCTGCTCCCTGTGCCTAAGTCCTCTCCTCCCCAGTCCCCTCTAGCTTCCCCAGGCCACTTAGCCCTAGTAGGGAACACGGGCCCTCCGCGCCCTTGGAGATGACACTGTGACAGCAAAACTAGTGAGAAGGGCAAGGAAGAGGAATGCACTTGACCCGTTAAATAATACCTAGCCTACATTTGGAAGCTGGGAGTGGGCTCAGTTTAGGATGCAGGTTAAAGATGCAGGTTGGACACTACAAAAGCAGCCCTTGAACAGTGGAGCAAGTGCAGATGTTGGGGCGGGATGCAGAATCCAAGAGGCACACAGGCCAGCCATTCCTCTGGAGGAGATCCGTGTATTCTAGAGCCATGCCAGTCAGTTCCTCTCCCAGAAACTGTGTCCAGTCCATCTAAGCCCCCTTACCCGCTGACTCTGCTGTCTCTAATGCTTCCTCCTGCCTTTCTTCCCTGTACTGCTTTCTCTTGCCCATGGCCCTGCCTTCACTCACAGGCCCTGCTGGCATGGTTTGGCCCCTTCCTACCTACTGGCCTCTTCCCAGCGTCCATCCTCTTACTACCCCCAGCACACTGGTCTTCTTTTAGTTCTTCAAACGTATCAAGCTCCTTCCAACCCCAGGGGCTTTGCTGATCTTTTCTCCCTCTGCCATATGTGTCTGTTGAGGAGACATAGATCTTTCAAAATGAAGCTTAACCCCCACGGCTTCAGAAAGACCAACTTCCCTTATAATGGGGGCCCTGCCATGTCTCATTCTTGTTCTATCCTGTACTTTTTTCATCATGACTTGCAAGCATGCGCACTTTTTTATTTGCTTACACATAAAATGGTCTCTCTGAGCTAGATTTTTAGTGATGTAAGTGAAAGAACTTCTAATTTTGAGCACTGTTGCGTCCCCAGATTGTAGCATACAATGGTTCATATTAAACATTAAAATAGGTTCAATGAACAGAGACATAAATGAATGGATCAATTGGAGCAATGGATGGATGGATGGATGGATAGATAGATGGATGGATGGACGGATGGACGGATGGACAGACGGATGGATGGATGGGTGGGTGGGACGTAACAGGTCATTCTTTCATGGTCTCATTTGTTAAAATGCATGCTACTTGACAGAACTGTTCTCTCAGAAGCTAGGAGTAGGTGAGAGAGGTGGTGATATACATTCTGCACCAAGAAAAGGCCAGCCAGGCTCTGCTTGGATACCTGCTGTGATGGGGACCTCACTACTCTCCCACATAACCCCTCCCACCCTTGGACACTACAGGGATTCTCAAACTCATGACTCCAAATTGACTTCCTATTTGTTTCTGCATTTGTGCTGGCAGCCACACAGGCCCTTTTCTCTTTCCAGAAAATACAGTCTGTTTCCTCTGACTTGCTCCCCTCCATTCAGCGAAGTCAAATAGGCCCTTGCTCTCCCACCTCTTCTGTTGGAACCTCTGTGTCCACCGGCAGGCAGCACCACTCTGGTGCCCGGTGCCAGCCAGCAAGGGAACACAGCTGGCTTCTGCAGGCTCCCGCTGGGTGCACCCGAGTGGCAGTTAGAAAAATCAACTTTGATTTGATTTGCAAACTGAGCAGAGTCATTGAGACAAAATAAATCCGGAAACCCATAAAGCCATTTGCAGAGTTGTTTTGCAGAAGACAGCCACGGTTTTAATCTAGTAAACACTCTAACGATCCATTAAAACAACCCTCTCGGAGTTAGGTGCTGAAAGCTGCACTCCAGAATAATGAAGCATGAGATAGGGTTGGTGTCTCCCTGGTTCCCTCCTGCCTGGTGGGCGCGATGTACTAAAACCATCATCCCGTAGGCCACAGGCAAGAGACATGGGCCATGGTCTTCTGTAGAGGGGCCTTCTTTGACAGTGGCTTAGCCTGAGGTTGGGCGTTTCACCCAGCTTTTTTCTCTTCTCTCCTTGTAATAGATTCTCACCCCTGCAGGGACCGGCAGGGACAATAAATAGACATTCTTCCGTGAGATGCCCTCACTTGACAGATTCTGAGACTGGGGATAAAAAAGGGAGTGAGGTATCCTCGACTTCCTTAGCCACAACAATAACAGGTTACAGGTGGTGTGAGAAGCAGGTGTTCTCTGAACCAGGTAGGAGGTGGCTCTTCCTGCCCTCCCTGTCACTTTTGATCGAATTCTGTGTGGAAGGTTCTGTCTTAAAATACCCTTAAGAGGTCACATCAGATGCACCTGGATTCAATCTTTCATCCAAAACTTAGCTGTTTGACCTCAGTCAGGTCGTAACCTTTATGAATCTGTAACTTCAATTTTAAGTCTGAGGCCATTAGTTCTTTCCCCTGATTATTTGGGATAATACACATAAAACATGTAAAGAACCTAACAGATGATAAACAATTTGAACTTCTTTTCTTTCTTCCTTCTCTCCTTGCTTCCTTCCTTCCTCTTTTCCCTTTCAGAAGGGACGACATAAAGTTTTGCTAAGCTGAAACAAGGGTTTGAATAAAGAGGAAAAGCTCCTGTGGAGTTTTCTCTTGATGGGGTTTCAATGTGGTGTCGAAGGTCATAGGGTCGTAGGGGTTCACAAAGGTTAACCGCCCATTGTCTGCCAGTCACAGCACTGTGAGTGTTCATATGAGTGTAAAATGTGATGCTAAAAGTAGAGTTTGGCCATATTACGCACCAAATAAACAATGGTCATCATAATTATTCTTACTCAAGAAATAAAACAGTAGAGGCTCAAAGGGTTAAATAAAGAGTTTGGGATCCTTCAGAATTGCCTCATAGGCCTACAAGCAAACGCATGGCCCTTCCTTGAGATCATTTTGCATCTTGTCAATAGCACAGACTAGGTAAGATTCTGTGGGCCACTGTCAGGGTCCTCTGCGCCTACTGGTTAACTCCCCCCATCTCTCTCTCCCAGTAATAGTTATAAAGAATCTTTAGGGTGTGGTGGGTCTTTGGCCTCTCTCCAGTGCTGTTCAAGCTAAGTGCTGGGGTCTGCAGAGGTACCTCAAGAGTTCCCTCTACTTTCTGCACTTACACACCGTGTTACAGCTACAAAGCCAAGACATTAGTTTGTCTGCAAGGTCATGTGCTCCAATGCCCAATTTAGGCTACCACCATCTCCTTGCATTCAAAATCTAATTGTGTTAGAAGGGGCGAAGTGTCAGGAAGGAAGTCTGAAGCTCTCAGAATTCCAACCCCTTTTTTTCTTTTCTTGATCTTAATGTTTTCTTCAATGGCTGATATATACACATGAACAGAGCCTGTAAGTGTGGAGAGAGGTCATGAATCCTCCTTTAAAAAATACCTTATGATGGGAGGACAAGTGATAAATAGAAGAAAAACCAAGGGACATCCACCTTTTCTGATGCGTATCAGACAGGATTGGATGGGCTTTGCTGTAGCAACAAATTAATGTCCGTATCTTAGTAGCTTAGCATCACAACTGGTTTGTGGTCCTGCTTCGGAGAATACACGGGACTGCAAAGGACCTCACGGCAGGAGGAAGAAAAGCATAGGATTGGTCACCTGGTTTGTAAGCACATCACTTGAAAGTGACTCATGTCACTGTCATTCCATGGCCTCGATGAGACCAGGATTCTTCTGTATACTGAGAAAAGTGGGGTAAACCCTAGTCATCTGTGGTATGCAGCAATATACCATAAATGTGAGTATATCAGTATACACGATATATGAGTTATTTTTCTGTTTGTGCTTCCCTTTGTGTCCTGCTAAGATGCATGATTCATCCCTTATCTTCTCCAGCTCTGCCTACTCTCTAAGGAAACCTCTCCCCATCCCTGCATCTGTCCAACTTTACCTCCGTTCCTACCCTCTCGTAGTGCAGCAGCCCTGCTAAGCAGAGCTGTGGCCCTGGAGAGAAGTTGGGGCGCACCTGCTTGAGGTCTGCTGACTGAACTAAGTCTTTGACTGCTTTCCCTTTACTCTTTGGAATAACATCATGCAATACTTGTTGTTATCCCCATTTTCTAGGGAGAGAAATTGAAACTCATAAGTGTATGTAATTTTCTTTCTTTTTAATTTATTAATTATATTTGACATCATTTGTAGCCCCCAGGGAGTACCCACCACCATTTCACTGGTGCACCCTCACCTCAGTCCCTTGTGCACCCTCTGGCCTCATCCCCGCCTTTGCCCTCCCCCCTTCCCCTCCCCGCCATGGTCCCTTTGGTTTATCCTGGCTTTTTGGTCTTGTTGAGTTTTTTTGTTTACTTTTGGTTATAATTCTAAGTGATATCGTCTGTGAGTGTACAGTGATAAACCAGGACTTCTTCATTTATTCATTTAGTTTTCAATATTTTTATTGACTGCAACTTAGTATTAGTAGGTGGTTCCTCATTCCCTACAGATGAAGAACTTCATCTTTAGATTTGGACACTCATTCTAGGCTGAAAAATATACTTAACTGTTCTGTACTCAGTTTCCCCATCTGTAAAACAATGACAGTAACACCACTTACTTTGTGGGGCTAATGTAGGAACTTAATGAGCTGATGCGTAAAGTGCTTAGTGTAATGTCTGGCTTATAATAAGCACTCACCAAATATAGCAAGTGGGAGAGCAGCAGACAGATAAATTACACCAATACAGTGTCATAAGAGCCACAAGGTGGGTGCACTGGGGATGCTGCCGAACACAGAGGAGGAAACAAATTAATTTAGGGGGTGCTTTCTTAGGCAAGTGGCCACCGAGGCAAGTGTTCAAAGAAGGCTGACAAATATTTTGAACAAAGTTGGAGAGTAAGACAGGGAGATCCCTTACACTCAGGAGGAAACATGTGCAAATCACTGGAGACAAGAGCACAGCAGTGAAACTGAAGGGGACAAGGGGAGGAACAAGTCAGGACCACTGACGAGCAGGAGGCCGGGAAATCTGAGGAGGATGAGCGTAGCACAGTAGCATACACCCAAATCTAGCCGTGGGGTTGCGAGAGCCCTGGGGGGTGCTCAAACAGGCTTCCCAAGGAGGCTGCCCCAGTGATTGCTTAGAAGATGCATCTAGGGCCTCCCTGGTGGCACAAGGGATTGAGCACCGCACTATGGGGCTTCCGCAGCCACTGCAGCGCGAGTTCTATCCCCGGCCAGGGAGGGACCCACAGGGCACAGCAGACCTCTCCTGCCTCCCGCTGCTCCCCTCAGCAGTGTGTTTCAGTAGATCCTGCTCCCCACTCTGTCTCTGGTGAATCCTCTCACCCCCCGTGCCTCTGGCCTATACCCCAGCTCTTGAATACATAAATAAATCTTATAAAAAAAACTTTAAAAAAGAAGATGCATCTAAGAAGGGAGACTGAGGCCAGGGCAAGGCTGGGGCACAGAAGAACTCACGGGAGTCTGCTGGCAACAGCCCAGAGGGAGCACAGAAGCATCTCTTTGCTCTGGTCTCCTGTTTCTTTTTCTGACATACAAGGCCAAGTCCCATTCTTGCCGACCTCCAAAGGTTAGGGAAGAAAGCTAATCCGAATACCCACTTAGGATGGGCACTGGCAAACGTTCCTGTGAAGGCCAGATCATAAATATTCTCAGCTCTGCATGCCACACAGTCTCAGTCACAGCGACTCGGATTTGGCGTGGAGCACAAGAGCAGCCATAGAAGCTATGGGTAAAATCACACGCTGCGTTCTAGTAAAACTTCATTTGCAGACACTGAACCTGATTCTTATCGTTCTCACGTGGCACAAAATACTGCCTCTTCTGTCACTTTTCTTCCAACTATTTAAAAATGCAAAAACCACCATCGCTTATGGCCATGCAGGAGAGTCGGTAGGAGGCAAGACTGGGCCGGAGTCGTGGTTTGCTGACCTCTGCCTTAGACTGTGCTTTGCAAATGGCGAGTTATGACTACGGACCAGGGTTTCAAGTACGTAGTATTTTGTGGCTGTGGATCAAGCTTTCCTTTGGTGTGAGTTTTTGAAATTTGGTATTTCCTCCCTATCATTGGTCTGGAATGTCAGCCTCTCTTTCCACTGTCCATCAAAACTTTAGGCAGTTTTGTTGCTAAATCACTAGAAAAACACACAGCCTTTGACCTGTGTAGGACTCTGGCCTGCCTTGTCTATCTTTTATTTTTTTTTAGAGACTAGCAGTGGGTTGAAAGGGGCAGGTACCTTGTTGTGTAGACCGAGTTTGAATCTGCCTCTGGCAGTTCATGTGAGCAAGTTGTGTGGACTCTGAGTCATCGTGTCCTCATTCATTCATTCAACAAACAGTCACTGAATGACTCACTTGTCAGGCAGGACCAGGGCGTACATGTGCAAATGAAACACAGTGATCACCTTCAAGGAGACCACAGGATTCAGGGGAGTCTTGTAATGCGGTGAGAAGGGAAGACTGGGGTTATAGGAGGACAGAGGATGGGGGAGTCTGTCTCACACCTGGTGAGACATTGTGGCTCCCGAGACAGGAGGTCCAGACAGACACCTGATGAGCTGCCACCAGCCAGGTGGTGGGGCAGGAAGCAGGCCGCTTCCTCCCCAGGTGATGAGCCTGTGTCAGCACAGACGGGAGACAGGGCTGCCGGTGATGGAGGGGAGTGTGCGTGCTGTGGCACAGTGCAGAGCATGATGGACGGGCAGGTGGGAACTCCCCCTGGAGCCGTGAGCTGTGAGGGGTTTGAGGTTCCTGGGAGAACCTGGGGCCGTGGCGCATTTCAGCTGAAGAGTGAGGCCAGACTGGAGGGGAGATGGTTGGAGACAGGAGACCCAACGGGGGCTGTTTAGATCCTCCCTGTGAAGCATGAGGGTGGCTTAAACTAAGTGTCAGTGAAATTGAAGAGAAGAGCAAAGCTTCCAGAACTTTCTGGAGCAGAGTTAACAAGACACACTGAGGGATTCAAAATCAGAGCAAAGGAAGAGTAGAGGGTGACTCTGGGTTTCTTAACTGCCGCCACAACGTGGGCTCCCGCGCAGCCCTCCCAGCCCTCCGGGCTGCTGGGAATCCAGAAACTGGTGTGTGAGGGCCCGGCAGGGGACCGGGCGCGGGGTGCGTGCTGGAGCAACGGCGACTCCCACTTACTCTCGTCCCCTTTTTAAGAACTCTATCTCAGGCCTGTCTTGTTAGCTCATGATGTGCTCCGCTGTTGAGTGTGAGCGTGTCGAGTTGTAAGAACTGCGGTTGAACGCATCATGCCGCACGTGTTCATGTGTTTCTTTCTCTCCTTCTCTTCTGCATGCTGCCTGGGGACTGGCTTCCTTGTGGCCAGCACCAGTGGGCAGCGCCCAGGTGACCCCGGGGACTCCACTCTGCCTCCTCACCACAGGTGATCCCCAGAGCGCCGGGTGGGTGGGAGGGGAGCGAGAGTGGCCCAGAGTCAGCGGGTCCTCCAGGCCAGGTACCCAGAGAGGAACTGACAGCCCCTCCACCCACGCACCATCCACCCATCGACCCACCCGTCCACCGTCCTCACCCTCCCCCCTCCCCCCACCCATCCATCCACCCACCCACCCATCCATCCATCCATCCATCCATCCATCCATCCATCCATTCTGTGATGCATCCAAGCACCTACTATGTGCCAGGCACTGTTCTAGGCACTGCGGGACACGATGGTGAGCAAAGGAAGACACGTTCCTATGCCTTTCTGGGAGGAGAAAGAGCCAGCCAGCCAAACCACCAGCTGCTGCTGAGAGCGCTACTACAGGGGAGAGGTGTGCAGCGTCCCAGGCCAGCGAGCAAATGCACCTGGCGCTCAGGAGTGTTTCCTGCGTAAGGCGCACCTGGGGCTGGGGCGGAAGCTGACCTCACACCCACTCTTAGGAAACGCGTAGCTCTGGTGGAGCGCCCAGGTTGACCACCGTCCAGACAAGTCCTTTAGACGTGCTGACCCCAGGCCCCCTCAGTGGAAATAAGAACACCCACCTCTTCGGGGACACCAGCTCTTCTAGGCGCTGCACACGTGCACTCCACGAGGAGCATTCTGAGGGGGGAGAGCTGGTGCAGGAGTGCCAGGCACAGGAAGGGTTTGTTTGATGTAAACACCGGTCCCTTTCCTGGAGAACATTACAGTTCAGTCTCACTTTGCACAGACCTCTACATCTTCAAAGACTGGGGCACAGAGCCCCTGCGTGTTGGGGCTGATGCTCTTTGGGAGCCTTTGAGAGGCCCCCCTGTTGCGGGGCCCTTTCTGGCTCTTGGGAAGTTTCTTGGAGACCTCAAATCTTGAAGTTCCACTGCTCTGAGAGCCGCTGCCCAGACAGTGGGCTCCTCTCCTCCAGGCTGCCCAGACAGTGGGGGGGAGGGGTGCAGCGAGCAGGGCTGACGTGAGTCTGGGCGTCGAGCAGCCTCACGTCCACTCTCGTCCACCCCTTGCCCAGACTCAGAAACAGCGCCGCGAGCGAAGGTCTCGGCATGGGTTCCCAGCCCCCGGGCCCCAAATGGAGGCTCCTGTGCAAACTCTTCACTGAGGAGTGTTCTCAGGAGAGAAGGCTTGAGTTGGGGGAGACGCTAAGATGGAGTCTGTGTCCACTGAGCCCGCAGGGGCCCTGCGTGTGGACCGTGCCTCCCAGTTGGAGGCCAGAGGGCAGCATTTATGCCCGTTTATCAGCCCCCCTCTGCCGATGACGTTCTGCAGGGAAGGCCGTGTCTGGGAGCCCTTAGCAGCGGGCAGCCGCAGGAGGCGAGGTGCATCGGCCCACGCAGACCTGGGCAGAGCCTCAGCAGTCTTCTCCACGGCCAGTTGTCCCTGCACCAGCCCCGGAGCCCAGCTGACTGCCGACACCGAGGGAGAACACCATGTGACTCCTGTCCACAGGGCCACCGGCACGTCAGCGCGTGCACAGCCTCCCTGGAAAGACCAGTGGCCGCAGGAACTTGGGCGTACACTAAAGATGACAGCAGGTGACCCCAGATGGTGCCCTGTCCATTAGCAGATGTCCTAGACCTTCAGCAAGCATCCCCCGCACGCCACAGGCCCGTCCGCCTCCGCCTTCGCTCGGGAGGAGGCAGCACGGCTGGTGCCTGGTGATGGGGAGGGGAAAGGGGCCGCCCCCTCGTGCCCAAGTCCAAGTTCTCAAGAAACAACATGCCCTGCGTGAGTCCCTCTGCTCTGCCAGGCCCTGCTCTCTGGCCTCCGTTCAAGTGGAGTCACCGGGCGCTGTTTTCTTTAAACAACCCGCGTGAGGCACGTCCGTTCTCCCCGCTTGCCTTCTGAGGCATTGCATGTTCGTGCCCCGACAGGTTTATTCTGCTGTGTTCCCTTTATTTCCACGCGTCTCTCAGCCTCGTGTGATGGGTGAGGGGCCCGCGCGTGTCTGTCTTGGAGCAGCCTGTCCCTTTCAGGGGGGCTCTTGTTCATGCGCATCTCCTGCTGGCAGCAGTGGCCATGCACGTGGTGGCGGCCCGCAGCCGGTGCCCGCGGCTAAGCGTCTGCACGATGGGAGGAGCTGTGACCGCGCCGTCACAGGGACAGCGCAGCCCTCAGCCCCGCCGCCCTCTGGCTGGGAGGTCCTGGGTGAGTTAGTCCTCTTCTCTGGTCTCATCTCCAGGTCTGGGGAAGCCGGGGTAGTGGCGTCGTGGCTGTAGCCGCTCGTGAGTAAGAGTGAGAACAGCTCGAGTGTCCTGGCTCTGTGCGCCCAGCGCTCCTGGGTCCAGGTGCAGCAAGCAGTGCACCGGCTCCGGGTCTTCCTTCCAGGAATTCACGTGCCCAAGAGCTCAGCCCTGGTGGCACTTGGATGGGTCATTTTCTTTGGGAGGTGGCAGGACTGGTGGATGTTTAGCAGCATTCCTGGGCTCTACCTGTAGATGCCAGGAGCATCTCACCAACTCACCCCCGCCCCAACTGTGACAACCAAATGTAGCGCCAGCAGGGCACAGGGCAGGTTCTCGATGATTCCAGCAGACGGTCAAGGAGGAGTCCTGGAGCCCTCGGTGGCTTTTTAGGTTTTTATTGCTTCATTATATCAGAGGCGACCAGGTGCATGGCAGGCGGGGGGACTGGGGCCGGGAGGCTGGCAGGCTCCTAGCCCCCGGCGCATCTCACCCTCTCTGGACTCTCTAGTCCCTCGTCTCTGCTTCTACTGCTGCTGCTTCTGCCTTTCTCTCTCCCTGCTCTCTACTTCCACTGGTGACCTTGTGACAGCGCCCTTATACGCCCGTGTCTCAGCCCAGGTGCGCCCACCTGCGCATGCCCACACCCTACTCCAGGTGCCGCCATCAGGCACACGTGCAGGCCCGCAGGTGTCCGTCATCACACCATGGCGGGAGGGCGGAAAAACCTGCTCACTTTCCCATGTACCCTACGCCAAATATGTCTCCAGCCCCTGCCAAATGTCCCCTCAGGAGCAAAATATGCCACTGCTGCAAACCCCCCCGAGTTACACTGTTCATGAAAAATACAGTTCGAGCCATGTTTATAATTTTAACTCTTTAGTCATGTTACAGAAGTAAAAAGTAACAGGTGGAATTAATTTTAATAATATATCTAATTTAATCTAACCTAGATGGAGTATTATCACTTTCACATGTAACTAATGTTTTAACATACTAATGAAAGCTATTTACATTCCCCTCTTTTGCACTAAGTCTTTGAAATCCGGGATAAATTTTACACTGGCGGCACATCTCCATTCCAGACGCTAAATTTTAAACAGTTAAAGTGAAATAGCATCTTAAAAAGATAGCAACCGCTCTAGTTGTTGACTTTAAAGTAGTTGAAGCAAAATACATTTTAAAATCCAGTTCCTCAGTCACACTGACCACATTTTATGTGCTCGGTAAGCACGGCTAGCGTGGGACTAGTGGTCTGGACAGCACAGTTATCAGCACAGAAAGGAGCCGTGACCATCTTTATGCCTCGTTGGTAAAAAAAAAAGTGTCTGTGCAGAATGGAGTTTAAACTCACGTCCCTGTATTCAATTTGCACCCTCTCCGGAGCTGGGACAATTGACAGTGCCTGAAAATGTATTTTGGTTGTCACAACCAGGTGTGAGAAAGGACTGGCATATAGTGGGTAGAAACTAAAGATGCTTCCCTGGCAAAGAACAGGTCAACCCACTGGTGGTTAAGTGATCTCTATAGTGGATTGAGTTAACAGCAGACAAAGGACATTTAACAGTTGAGTTAAATGTGAAATAATATTTGACTTAAATGTCAAATAATAACATTTGAGTTAAATAACATTGGAATTAAACAAGTGCGTTATTTAACATTTCACCTGAAGAACTCTGTTTATCCCGGACCCATCACAGGGCAGAACGAATGCCTCCCCTCCGTCCCTGCAGTAAGCCAGCCAGGCCTCCAGGGGGCAGTAGCACGGGAAGTGGATGGTGTCCTCTCTGGAGGCTGGGTGGATGCATTGAGGTCAGTCTGAGCGTCCTGCTCTGGCGTGGGCACCATCCAGCCGCGGCTGACCGGGATCCACGCCTTGGCCATGCTCGGTACCCAAGGTTTAGGGATAAGCCCTCTTCTGGAACCCAAATTCTGTTCCTGAAAACAGGGCAATTTAGGCAGATCACTCAGTCTTTCTGAGCCCCAGTTTCCTCATCTATGAAGTGGCAAGTTCCTGCACCGCCAGGTTCAACCATGGCAGAAGTCTGCAGAGACGGCGGATGCTTTTCTAGCACGGCTCCTGGCTTGCGAGGGCGTCAGAGGCACCCCGCTCTGTCGTTCCCCTGTGCCGAGTGCTGCTTGTGACAAGTCTCTGCTGTTACTTTCCTGGGATTTAATCCTGGGCCTTGTCACAGTGAAAGGATTCAGGCCTAACTTACTTGGAAGCTGCCTCTCAAGCGGCCTTCCCAGGGGAGCCCTGTGTCCTGGGTCTGGACAGAAAGGGCTTGAACCTTTGGGCCAAGACGATGGCCAAGAGCAGGCGGGGAGCAGCATAGCAGCCTCCTAGGGTCACCTCCTTGGAGACGGCCTCTGTGACCGTCCCGGGAGGCTCCTCCCTGGCAGGAGTTGATGGATGGTGTGAGCGGGAGCTGCAGGCAGGAGGCCAAGAGGATGTCTCGGGTGGACATGCTTAACAGGCCAGCTAGGCAGTGAGCACAGAGGCCCCTCCTCAGCCCTGAGTGAGGACTCCCCCCACGTGGCACGTCCATAGTACAGGAACGTTGTCTCATTGCTGCTTGGCCTCTGTCACCTGTCACCTGTGTCCAGCACACACACAGTGGTCATTCCCTGGCAGGGGCGTGAGTGCACTGATAAGTCAGCAGGTGGGGACAGGCGCGTGTGCCAGCACCACATGCCCCCCATCCGCTGCTCCACTCCACCATGCCCTGGCAGCACGCTCAGCTCACCGCCCTCGTGGCCAGCTGATTGTGAGACTGAGCACAGGTGTTCGATCTGGTGTTGCGCTCCCTGAGTTCCACCTGGCAGCTTTCCTAGGCACTGATTCTCCAGAACCTTGGAATGGCTCTGCTGAGCCCAGTGCCTGGTGTGGCCCACGGAAGCTGGGCGTCACAGGGGCGCTGGAGCAGCAGGAAGGGACAGCATGTGGTAGGTTCGGGATGGTTCTGGGCAGACAGGTCAAGGAAGGAGAGTCTTGGAGCCCTCGGTGGCTTTTACACTTTTTATCGTCGTCGATGGCCAGGTACATGGCAGGCAGGGTGCCGGGGGCCCGGGAGACTGACAGGCCTCCCAGCCCCCGGCGCATCTCACCCTCTTGGCTGCTTTCTTCTCTCTCTCTGCTGCTCTCGCTTTCACTGCTGCTCTTTGGTCTGTACTGTTGGTCAGTCCTGTCGGTCCTGGCGTCCTCATGAGGACGCCCATTTTAGCCCGTGTCCAACTCAGGTGCGCCCGCTTGCGCATGCCCATCCTGGAATGCTCGCAGCACCGCAGGTGTCCATCATCACAGTGGTGGGAGGGTGGAAAGACCTGATCATTCTCTGACCCACAGGCGCCCTCTCCCAGGACCGAACAGTGCAGCAGGGAGTCGGGTGGGGACAGCAGCATTTGCTGCAAACACTGGACCTGGGCCGTCCACCTTCTGTAAACTCCTGCTCACAGCACAGCTCTTTTTCATCCATCCTTTGGGGCAGGGGAAGATGGGCTTTTAGTACAGAACACAATGATTCAATGTTTCTGCTTCCAAAAGCCAAGGGGCAAAGGCTAGAAGAAAGAAAACATGTTCATGGTGGATTTGGCTGGAATCTCAGCAATCGATGCTGCTCCCGCTGCTGATTTTATTACCCGCGCTCAGTTTCGTTGCACTAATCTGAATTCCGTGCTGCTTGTTTACCACCATCCTCTCTGATCCTGCTCATGCTTCCACTAATCCTGCCTATAGATTTCTCATTCCCTCCCGTGTGCTTCTCTCCTTTCCAGATGCTCTGATGCTTGCTGTAAGGCTGCATGTTCCAGAAGCAAGATCTGGACAAAGCTGGACAGATCTTTGCTTCTCCTCTCCCTTCCTGCCCCTTTGGGTCAGGGAATGTGGTCATCCCCTAGGGAATCAATTTGTTCCTTCAATTAGAAGGAATTGAATTATGTGTTCTGAGTAAGAGCCTTGGAGGCATCTTGGCCCCTGCTGAACCTGCTGTGCTGTTCAGACCAATAAAGCCAGACTGTCCTTCCAGAAGCTTCCTTGTCTGCTTGGTGTATGACCAAGAAGGACTGTCCAGCCTCTTCTCCATTTGGCTCTGACCTTTCCTAGCACTTGACCTTACTTACTGAAATGCTAAGACCTCCCTCCCGTTGTATTGCATTCCCAGGCTGCTTAGAAAGTGACTTGGCTCTAACCTGGAGTTAAGCACTGAATTGTATCTGCCAAGATTTGTAGCCTCCTTTTTAGAAAAGGGTTTGCAGCTGCAGTAAGTTAAAATGAATCAGGAGGGTGGGCCTAATGAGAGGAAAACATCAAGGCAGACAGACCAGCTCGGGGAGCACGGGCACCGGGGCGGGTCCAAGCGCAGGTGCCCGTCATCGCCAGCAAACGCCAGTAGCTGGGAAGAGCCCAGGAAGGACGGACGCGGGTCTCGGTGCGGCTCTGCCGGCACCTTGATGTCAGACTTCCAGCCTCCGAAACTGTGGGTGAGTCCCTGTCTGCTGTTTTAAGCCACCCAGGCCGTGGCCCCTGCTTCCCCTGGCCCGGGAAACGATTATACTTGGGGGTAACCCTGAGCTCCGGGCAGCAGGCAGGGCCCAGCACCCCGCGCGGAGCCCTTGCAGTGGGCAGACCTCAGGGGACCAGGGCCAGGGGCCGCACCCCAGGGAGTCTCGGTCCAGCCTGTCTCCCTGTGGGGTCTCCATCTTTCCCGTCTTCTGCGTTCGCTGCACGGTTGGTTTCCTCTTAGTGAGTCTGCCCCAGCATTGGCGTCGTCTTAGCTCTGCTGCTCTCGGCCTCCCCTCCCCTCCCCTCCCCTCCCCTCCCGGGCTGTGGTAACCTGTCCCAGGGCCCGCTTTGGCCAGTGGCGCTTGCCCCAGGCTGGCTGCTCCTGAGACAGCACCTGGTCCACAGCCGCCCTGAAAGCCACGGCAAGAGTTACGGGCTCTTGGCGGTGACCACGCGCTCGCGCTGGCTGCCTGAGCTAGCGAAACGCGAGTTTCACTGCCGCAGGGCAGCCCCGAGAACGTGTGTTCTCCTCTCCTGTCTCTGCTCTTCAGACTAAACCCTTCATCCCGATGCAGGCCGTGGGTGCTCCCCTCTGCCTCCGCTGAGCCGCGGGGAGGCCCCAGGCGCAGCACAGACTTCTGCCAGCAGGGAGTCCGTCCTGCTGGCACCGAGCTGACGGCCTCTTCATCCTCAGCGGCAGGGCAGGCGTCCTCTGGAGCAGCGAGTCAGGTGGCAGAGAAGAGGCCAGCATGGGCTCAGGGCTGCCCACGTGCGCCACGTGCTGATGGCCAGCGCACGTCAGGCGTGTAGTCTGGGTTTGCCTTGACGGTCAGGCCTTCCTCCTCTGGCCCCGCCTCTGTGTTAGCCCCGGGCGGCCTGAGGGCTGGTTTTCGATTTGTACACTGCACTCTCCCACTGGGCGATGAACTCACGGATAGCAGGGTCCTCTGAATTCCCTCAGTGCCCAGCCCCTTGCTGCACCCACTGGGCACCTGTAATGAGGCACCGTTACAATCCTGCATGCTCCTAGGGGGCAGTGTTGAGAACCCGTCTTGATGAGGCCGGGATGATGGGCTTCATCCCTTTGAAGTTTGCTTAGCTTTGTTTGCTCCCATCGCGGCTAAATTTTGTTTACAGCTAAAGTCCAAGCATAGCTCTGGGCAGGGGCTGAGCCCTCACTTCCACCCACAGACTAACCAGCAGAATATGCGGAACCCCCAGCCCGAGACTCCCTCCTGATCTTTCAGATTTGAGCCCTGCATCAGCCACAACTCGGTGTTTAACCTTAGCTGCAGCCTGACACTAAGGCATCTGCAGAACGCATCCCCCTCTGAGCTCTTGGCATTGTCTTAGGAACTCTCGCCATCGCTACGTCATCTGGTCATGGGCTGGGGTCTGTGCACTTGGGCTTCAGCGCCTCCTAAATATGAGAGGGGTGAGAGGGAGCAGCGAGCCCATAGCGGAGTATGGAGGATGGCCAGCCCATCAGTGACGAAGCCCTGGGACAGGCATGCCTTGTAAGGACGTGTCAGCGACGCAATGCCTGGCACCTGCTGAGCAGAGCAGCAACTGCTCTTCTGTAAGTGATCATGCTCAACCCCAAGTGCATTAAAAAGATTTCAGAATGAAGGAGACTTCTTGAGCCCAGAAGAGGGTCCTCCTAAGAGCCTTAGATGGTCACTTTCTTCCTGTGTGTAATATGACAGAATTAGAATTTAACATGCAAAGAGCATGTGCTATGCAGGACAAACTCTACCTGTTCCCCAGGTGGAGGTCTGGGAGCTACGTGGTACCACGCAGAATCAACACACGTGGGTATTTTACTTGTGTGTCTGGAGTGCTTGCCAACAATCAGTTCAAGCTATTCCCATCTCAGGGGGTGCTAACCTCCATTTAAGACTGAAAAAGGGGGCAACCTCTGTTAGCACTATATAGCCATTTTCATTGGCTAGGCTGTGATGAAGTCAATTTTGCCTGTTAGGGCTGGCTGGGTAATACTGAGAGAGCCTGTATCTCCCTTACACTTAACTCGGTCCTTATTAAATGGTTTTCCCCAGCAAAAGCAGCGATCTTTGAAAAACCCATGTCTCTGTAGTGTTTTCTAGCTACTTGACATTGACTCTGAGTTAATCTTAGCTAAAAGCAATTACTGTCATATGATGAATTGAGGCAATTTATTTATTACTTGAGAAACATTCTAGGTGATGTCACTTAGGAGAATGATGGAATAACCCTTCTCAAGTACTCCATTATCAACCAGATGCAGTGAGGGAGACACTTTCTGAGATGTGGGGGAGGTCGTTAGCAGTTTTTAAAAATTAGTCATCGTGAGATCAAAGAAAGAGTATTGGAAATAAAGTAGAATACATTCACCTAAACTTGAGCAAATCTGGTCTCCCGGTGGAGTTACATGGCTGCTTTGGTTGCTAAATATCAAGAAAAGCCCAGAGATTAATAATAAAACTAAACTCAATATATTAAGGGTTTGGAGATGGTGGTTGATATACAAGGAAAGTGAAAAGGATGAGGGAACTTAAGTTAAAAAGGTCAAGTTTAAATATCATTTGAGCAAGTCTGTATAATTTGGCCCATATAACAAGATTCACATGACATGTTCATCAATCCCTGAGATATTAGAATAGGATAGGTCGGTGAAAGGGAGGAGGAGAGAGAATCTTCAAGAAAAGCAGGTAAAAAGTGGAACTGCATGATCCAGCACGTGGGAAACTCAGCAGGGACGAGCTAAATATGAAGCTGTCTTAATCCTCCTGGTCAAGATGATTCTAGATCCCCTAAATACCAGTCTGCTTCTTTCTCCCACATAGTTGAGAAAAGACAGCCAGATGTCTCTGCTGAACAGTCTCTCCATATCAGAAGGATGACAGAGTAGTCCAGTGGTTTAAAGAGTGGAAACTGTACCACCAGACTTCAAATCCCAGCTCTACCACTTGCTACTATTACTCATCGGGGTTTAGTTTCCTCATCTGAGAAATGGGTATATTGATAGAACCTGCTTCATGGGGTTGTAGTGAGGATTAAATAAAGGCTTTAGTATGTAAAGGGCTTCGAGGAGTGTAGTGAAAACTCTAAATGTGTATTCACTATTATTATTAATATTCCAGTTTTGCACACTAGTAAGTGATACTGGCCAGATAGCCGCACTCCTCCGTTGCCACCTTCTGGATTCAGCCCATTTAGCACGGGCTGTCTTGAAATCCAAAAAATTGCTACACAGTCAGGAGAGGATAGTGAGGCAACCAGAGGCCAGCAGCCCTCACCATTAGGAGCCTTTACCCAGCCCAGACTGGAGAAACCAAGGACAGTGGAAAGGTCACTGGGGTCAGAGGTCAGGGTCATCCAACAGAACCTAAAACTTTGAAAGCTCCAGAAGATCTAGAATGGTGATGAGAAGAAGGTTTCGCCTCCTTCTTACTCTATAGCTCTTGTCTCTACTGACTGCATCCCAAAGCCAACTGACATGGGGTCCAGGAAACACAGCCTGTGGGGTCCCCTGCGAACCCCAGCATGGCAGGTGAAGAACAAAGGTGGACATGAGGTGAAATGGGCCAAGAGCCAGCATGGCTTTCCCGTGTAAAAGGGATGCCAGATTTACCTCGTTGCCACTTCTCAGACATGTCTGGACTTGTCAATCAGGAGAAATGTCCAGTGCTATATCTTAATTTCAGCACAGTTGAGGCCAAGTGGGAGGCCAGTTGACCAAGTTGAGGCCAGTGACCTTTCCACTGTCCTTGGTTTCTCCAGTCTGGGCTGGGTAAAGGCTCCTAATGGTGAGGGCTGCTGGCCTCTGGTTGCCTCACTATCCTCTC
>JAGFMF010011769.1:4636488-4748612 GCA_019455555.1 Galemys pyrenaicus
CTGTGTTTTCAGGAGGGCAGCTTTTAGGAATTGTGGGCCCCTGGAGCCGGCTTCCTTTCTTTGCCATCAGCCATGGCCACCAGCATGGGCCAGGCCTCCAGCAGGATTCACTTGGTTTTATCAAGTGCAATTAGATGTTCTTTATCTGTTACTTCTATTTTTGCTCCCTATCTTTTCAGGGGAAATTCTCTCAAGGAAAGCTATAGAATTGGGCCTGTAGCCAGGGAAAACACTTTGAGAATGAATCAATCATTAATCCCTTGTTACCAGAGTATGCCATTAAGCCCTCTAGATGAAAGCCCAACACAGGCCTTGCCCGTTGGAGGTGTGTGAAGTGAAGCCCTCGAGAGACACTACCTGCCTGCATCCTGGAATCAGAACTCAGGCAGCAGGTTGCAAGGAAGCATCACCCTAGCACCCGCAGTGCACCCACAGTTTCTAGACAAAAAAAATATAAAGCCTACTGCCACTCTGGAACCAGGTTCCAAGGTCATGCCATCAATTGCAATTAGATAAAGAACATCTAATTGCACTTGATAAAACCAAGTGAATCCTGCCGGAGGCCTGGCCCATGCTGGTGGCCATGGCTGATGGCAAAGAAAGGAAGCCGGCTCCAGGGGCCCACAATTCCTAAAAGCTGCCCTCCTGAAAACACAGTCGTCTCTTAGCGGTGCAAGGGCTTATTATCCCCAAATCTCACCATGCTGGCAGTTCACCCCATGCCACATGTGTGAGCAGTTCTGTAGGGTTTATCATGCATTTTCACCTTGGACGTTCTATTTGACCCTTAAAAAACCCCTTTGAACTTGGTGTTCACTCTCTGTTTTGCAAATGAAGGTAACAGCTTTGATCAAGATCGTATCACCAGGTACTGATGGAGTCTGAGGCAAGCCTGTGTGTGCTGACTTGAAACCTTTTGCTCTTGACCAGTCTCATTAAACTGTGACTTCTCCTTATGAAGAGTGTAAGAGGTCATGTCATCCCTTCTGCGGGAAGGGGAGCCCACTCCATTCTCAGATAGTGCCCTTCCCTGTCGATGTGTTCTCTGGCCTCTGTGGGTAACTTGAAGGGTCGGGAGATAGACTGTGTAGGAGACCCATGTCTGTTAGGATGATGGGGAGAGTTTCTCCCATCCAGAGTGTGGGTATCACTGGAGTCGAGGACTGCCACCTTAAAGTTTGAGAGACAGTCACTAGCAGAGCAGAAAGGTGAGCATCCCATGAAAATGAGGTATGAAGGGCTTGGTTAAGTATTGCAGAAGCCCAGGAGTTGAGAACAGGTAGAGACAGAGTGGAAAGTTGAGTACAAGAAGAGCTGACTCTGAAATGGGATCTTGGAAGTGTGACTGCTTTCATGCACCTCTTAATACCATCACACTGCATCTTAAAGGCCTAGACTCGACCTCAGTTGGATAACTATTACACATTAAATCCTTCCCCTGTGTTGAGCCCTAATCTATCCATATCTACCCATGGCTATTAGTTCTGATCTTTGAAATTAAAGGAACCAACAAATCGACTGCATCTTCCCCTATGATCCTTCAACTTTTTGGAGGCATGAGTTAGGTATCATCTGACTCTTGCCTTCGCTATGCTGAAAAATCCTGATTCCAAGTTACACTCTTCCAAAGTCAATGATTTCTGAACTTTAACGTGTACCTGAGTGATCTAGAGATCCTCTTAAAATGCAGGTGCTGATTCAGTTGATCTAGGGTGGGGCCCAAAATTCTGTTTCTGGTATGCTCTCAGCTAATGCTTCTGGTCTCTGTACTACACTCGCATGTTAAGGCTCTTGGCCCATCTTCAATCCAGAGGTCTCCACAACTGGACGAGCCTCACAAGAGTAATCTGACTAGTGCAGAGTAGAGTATTTCCCTGATTGGACCTCAAGTGTCCTTTGGGAAGGAAAATAGGCTTGGATGTTTATTTGGTAGCATGGGAGGAAGTAAGGGTGCAGAACATGGTGAGTGGACCCTATATGGAGTGAATATTGAGAGTAGAGGGAAGACTTCAAGAGACTAAGAGGTAGACCTTAGGCACAGATCTCCCTATGTGAGAGTGGAGAGGTAGCTAGCATGTTGAAAGTCAAATGTGACCTCAGGGCTGCAGCTAGGAGGAGACTGGATTCTAAGCTATGACAGCATTTGTGGAAAGAGGCGGCAGCAGCTGCTTTGGGAGGATGGGCTCAGCCTTTGGGAGTGCTCAGAGCACTAAGGGCACAGCTGGCCGGTATAGCATTGGGCATGCAGCTTCATGCTCGAGACAGTAGCCTGCTGTCAGTGCAGGCTGAGTTCACAAGATTGCTTTTGATGACTACATCACACAAGGGGCCTCCAGTAGAGCCTTGAAGCTACTCCAGTTGGATAAATCTACCACCTGGTGCTTAGTTGCCAGATCTAATTTACTTGGACTAGTCCCAATTTGGTTTCCAGTAGAGGTCAGAGATGAGGATACATCCAAGTCCCTCTCCCTTGTCTCAGTCCCTTCTCTCAGAATCCCAGTCCCTGCTGAGTAGACAAAAATCACCTTAGTCCAGAAACCTTTCTCAAGGGATTGGGCACTGATAGTTTGACTGTTGTGAAAAGGATGAGGTTAGGGTGACAGTAATTCAGCTACCATATTAATGGAAGACTTCCTGTTCTGTGTCTCTGAAAAGAGCCCTTGGATTTCCCAGCCAGAGAGTCAGTTGGCCAACCTTCTCTGTGGAACCATTACTGTAGCAACAATTCCATCGTTGTTCATTGCACACAGAATTCCAGCTCTGAAATTCACTAGTTATATGACCTTGAACGGGTCACTTGACCCTTTCGTGAAATTTCCTAATCTATAGAAGAGGGAAGAGAAAGCTAACACCAATGTGGAGTTTTGTGAAGACTAAATAACATAATATATGAAAAGTTTTTAGCACATCGCTTAGCATCCAGTCTTGAATCGATACAGTTAAGCTGTGTTTGAAAGCACTAGTAGCGAAGCTTCCATTTGATAAGGTGCTCCATGCTTGTCTGAGACAGCTCATCACATTGCCAGGAAGCCCCATTATTAGCCAACTCTGACCCGCTTCCCAATAAATCTTATCGCAGAGTCTGATCTGCTCCATTAAGTCCTTTTGATGTGAGCCCCAGGACACACTTCTGCCTGGGCAAGGGGGTAAGGACCAGCCTGGCTCTGTCTCTATCCCACCTCCCTTTCTCTCCAGTGTACAAGCCACATGTGAATGCTATTTGGCCTTTGGTCCCAGAGCCCAGTATGACCTTTAAACAGTCTCAGCACACTTCCTTCACATACATCCCTAGTGGCGAGAACAGGTGCCCTTTAAAGGGTCTGAAATAAAAGTTGGACTTGCCATATTGTGGAACAGACCCATGTTCCTGTATCTGCAAACCAGTTGTACCAGCCAAGCATGGCTTCTCCTAATAACTGCCAAGTAGTCTGTGGTTTCAGCTCAGATACCTGTTGACTGAATTCACTGGCCTCTGCCTTTCAGACAGCTCCCTGAAGCCCCTGAATATTCTCCCGTGTGCTCCCCTCATGCTCTCTTTGCCTGGTAATAAAACTGTCATCCCTTGGAGCTCACCCACCAACCACTTCCTCTCAGAAGTGATTCATCTCCCTATTAGGTACTTTCCACGTGTCGTGCCTCTCTTTCCAATCCTTCACAGAGTGGAAAACTCACTATTATTGATTCTTGGTTTATTAAACCTATCCCCTGAGCCCCACCCACCACCTGTTGTAGATTCTTTGAGAGCCAAGCTGTCTGTTTGCTTACCACTGTGTTACCAAATGTCTGTATTGTGGGTGTTTATGATTATTTATTGAAGGGCTGAAATGTGAATCTCACTCCTAGGGTAATAGGATCTTCTGCAGGGCTGGCTTATCTTTGTAACCCCAGTCTCTAGAATGGATCTCGTAGCAGCGCTAAATAAATTTTAGCTATACCAGTGAGTGGATATTGCAGAGCTAACTCTCCAAATCCAAAACAGAAAACATCCTCTGGCAGTATTGAGGAACCTGGGTACACCTGGACTAGATCTCTCTCAGAAATCATGTCTCCTAACTGGGAAAGGAAGACTACTCATAATGAGAGCCAGCTGTTCAGGATGAGACTCCACAGTGTAATGCATGAAACCAGTGCTGCCAAGGAGGCAGTTGACTAAATCCCTAAGGAATTGTTAAGCTAAAGCTCAGCAGACCGTATTCAGTCCTGGGATTTGATGGACTGGTCTTGCCTTTAGCGGATGAAGGGAACTAAATAAAATCCTCCATCTATAAGTCCTTCCAGTGAGAGGCCTCTGAACCCAGACTTGGCATAGTTTAGCACACAGTACATGGGAAATCGGTAGCAAATTAATGAATGATTGATGAATAAATGAAGCAAGCAACTGTGGTCCACTAGCCTTTATGTCAGTCAATAATAATCTGTTAATCAATAGTTATGATGGAGACCAGTGCTAGAAGCTGACATTAGAGAGATGAACGATGTGTACATGCAGTTCTAGAAGACTCACTCTGGGGAGACTTGACTAAGTAAACCCAGCTGAGCTAAGGTACAAGGGAGTCTGGGGCAAGCACTCTGGCAAAGAAAGCAGTTGATGCTTTTAAGCAAAAAGAGGAGATGTGCCACTGTACTGGAGGGCTGTTCTTACACTTCACAGACATTGGCGGGTTTAGGGGATCAAACCATAGTTTATGGTCATCAGCCTCCTTTCAGCTCAGCGGAGTTCTGTGAACACATGGCTGAAAAAGGAGAAACTCAATTTAGTTCATGAGAACAAATGTGTGTGGGCAGAGTTGTCATTCCTTCAGCTAAACTGAACAACCACAAACATTAAGGGAACACCTATTACCAGCCAGGCTCGGTGCTAACTTGAGGAAACAAAGATAAAGGAGGCACAATGCTGCCCCTGAGGACCTGACAGGCACTGGAGGAGACAGATGGGGAAAGAAGTAACTAATAGTACTGGTGCACTAGGGGCCGTGCAAAGTGTTACAGAGCGTTAGCAGACTCTAGAGAAGAGCTGGAGCTCTCCCAGAGGCAGTCAACAAAAGAGGACGGGATTGCTGTGAAGGATGGGCGGGTGCTGATATGGCAGAAAGTCGGTGGGGGGCGGGAGGGGCAGGGGCAGGAAGACTATTCGTCAGATTTAAGCTATCTCTCACAACGTGGCAGGAAGAAACTTACTTAGCATGTTGGATCACCCTCCAGAAGTGATTATGTGGCGCCCAAGGGGCAAGTTGCCTCTGCTCCCTGGCACCCTGCATGAAGGGACCCGGCTGGGCATTCTGATGCTACTTTTGCCGTGGCATTAGCAAAACGGTTGCTTTGGGAGAGCAGCTCGGTGGGACTAGTCAACGCTTAGACACTGGAGACTAGATTTCAAGTCAGAGAACCTTGGAACCTTGACCCTGACCTTTGGCGTAAGCTTTGTGGCTTTGAGCAAGTTTTCTCCATTTCCTATCTGTGAAATGGAAGGAACAGTGTCTGATTTTTGGAACGCTGGTGAGGACCGACCAAAATGGGCTCATGAAATGGTCCAGCAAGGAGCGGAGGTGATGGGCACTGTAAGCCCTCTGCCTCGCTCCATCAGAAACGGAGCCGGTGAGTTAGCTCCGAGCAGAACATGAACCATCAGCACCAAATTCCAGAAATGGTGTTCGTCAGGGATACGTGTCCTTTGACCCTGGCCATTCCCTTTATACCCACTATTAGTTTCCTGTAAGGCACCTAGCAGAATTTCATGGTTGAGCTTTAAAGATCCAGTGCTTTTAATTGTGCTACCAACTATCAAACTGCTGGTTCCACTACTTACTTGGAAGTGTAAAGTAGGATTTAGAATAATGAGGTGAACCCAAGAGCGGGAACCGTCATTCCCTGGTTTGGTCATAGGGACAAAGCAGACCCCAGCGACTCACGGAAGGACCGTGCCCCTTCCCAGCATGGATCATTTGGGCACTTCAATTTCTCCGCATCTCAGTTTCTTCCCGTGCAAAACAGGATAGAATAACTTCAGCCGCACACGGTGTTAATCCTCAAGAGGATGCAGAGGACAGTGTGTCTAGTGGCTTAGCACAATGCCTGGCACATAGTGTGCAATAAATGGAAGTGGCTGTCATTAACATTATGATTTAGTCTCACGGGTAGGACATTTCAATTTCTTTTCCTTTTCCCTTCCAAGGAGCCTCGACTCAGAATTCTAACACGGTGGAGCCGGAGAAGCAGGTGGACAGCACCGTGAAGATGGCCGGCGTCATCGCCGGCCTGCTCATGTTCATCATCATCCTCCTGGGTGTGATGCTCACCATCAAGAGGAGGTGAGTCTCCCTTGCCACCCTGCAGATTCTGCAGACCCCAAGTGGCCTCATCACTGTCCGGGGCCAGGATCTTAATGGTCACTCACTTCCGAGCAGGGGCCTTCCAGCATGACTGCTGAGGCCTCAAGCACTTGAGCCAGTGGTTGCTCACTGTGGTGGTGTCTGAAGGGGCGCGTGCCTGCTTAGTGGGTGACCCCGAGATGGGGCCAGCGACTCCTGTGGCGAGGTCACCTTGGTGCGCCATGGACTCCATGTAGGGACTCTATGCTATGAGTCTTCTCAGTGTCCACTGCTCTCTTGCAATTGATCATCAAGATGATTAGGGTCCCCAGGAATGCAGATGAATCTGGAAGTTCTGATGTAGGAAAGTGATGCCTCCCCTGTCCCACCGTCATTCATCCCAGACCTCCCTTTGGGCAAGCCACAGCATCCCAGGATGCCCTTTGCATGACAGGGGTGACGTCTTCCACGGCGTGAGCGTCCCCAGCGAAGGCTCCTGCACGGTCTACTTCCCTCTAAGCGTTTCCGACTAGACGGTTGCCATTTGCCATCTCTCAGAACGCTGTCTACCTGAACGCAGCTGGCAGCTGTCTCACACGGGGGGTGTGTGCTTTAGGCCGCATTGCTCGTGGAAGCTGGTAGATTCCTCTCTCATCCCCATGGTGGTGAGATCCTCCCTTGTCACCACACCGCCGTCTTCTGTTTACCAGACATTCCCAAGGCCTGGAGACAACACAAGGGAATGGCAGAGGGAAAAGAAAATGCATCATGGAAAGCTTGGTGCATACCAGCTACCACTGTCCCTCAGGAGCACTGGCTCCTCCTCTGCTGGGGCCAGCTCCTGCCCAGCTCTCCTTGCCCCCTGATCTGGTAGCCATACCTCCAGCTACCTCTTTCCCATCAAGACGTCAGGATCCCAACTTTGGTTCCACCTTCCCACTCTCCTATTCCTTCCCAAACACTCAAGTGCATATGATAATGTGTACTGCCCTGCCCCAGGTCATGATGTTTCTGTTGTTAGGTGAACTGCCGAGCGCTTCATCCTGCAGCTCTTGCTTTGGGTATCGCAGAGCTCAGGGCACCAAGCTACAAGGACTCACTCCCATGTCTAGGACAAAAAGTGTTCATGAAACCCACTCCCCACCAGACAGAGGGGCAGAATGTTGCAGAGACGAATTTCAGCTTCTATCTAAGGAGTCACATGGATATAAGTGTAGAAAGTTGAAAAGAAGACAATGTCCCCATTTCCAGCCATCCATAGGCCAAAAATACCGGGGACCCCATTATACATGCAGTCAGTCGGTCTGCTCTCTGCCAGCTTGGCACCAGGACGTTCCTGTGTCTCTATGTTCTGCTCCCATCAGGCAGTCCTCCCTCTGACCAGGATGCCAGACAGGTGGGACCTTGGCCTTTCTTGACATCATCAGCCTCAGAAAATCAATTCTTTCTTTAGGTGCCTAGCAGAATGACCTAGTGTTATGGTTCTTAGCCATCTGCTCATTCAGTGATTGGAGAGGGTAGAGGGAAGGGACGATACTGTGTAAATATTGGGGGTCAAGAGCCCCCAAAGGGTTAAGATCAGCACTACACTTTCATCCTCCTCCTCCTCCTCATCATCATCTTCATCATCATCCATAAAACATGGCCATTTGTGTGTCCCAGTGACCTGCTATTAGATGAATTCAAACATGATATATAATTTATCGGGGGGAGGGGGCAGCAAACCTATTACTTACATGAGATCATTGATACATTTATAAAAGTTGCAGGCACATTGGGTGCAGAGATGAGTTTGGGATTGTCAGCCTGGACAAAGTAACTGATAGAATTGTCTTCATCTTTGATAGACCTGAAATGTTCTTATTCTTTGCCACTAATTTGTAAGTCAGATGCACGCTTCCAATTTTGCTCTTTCTAAAGCCTGGCTTAACCCACGTCACCATCGTCTGTAAGCTTGTGAAGAAAATTTCACTTCCTTCTCAACAGCTATTTCTGAAATGTGTGACTTTTGGGGAGGGAAAAAAAGGCTTTCTGTTTCCACGGTGGGAACAAGAATAAAGTGAATACTTTGTATGCTTTTAACCTCTCCTGCATATCTTCATCAACTCTCACCTCTATCAAAAGTGGCCATCAAACCTAACCAGGAGGTATCACATGATCACTGTTTCTTCCCAAGAGGCAAAACTCAGATGTGGTTACAGGGGCTGGAATGTTGTGTGCTGAGATCAGTATTTACATGTACAAGATCTATTTTTTAATGATTTATTTATGTATGCATACAGGAACTGGGGTACAGGCCAGAGGTGCAGGGGGTAAGAGGATTCCCCAGAGACAGAGTCGGGAGCGGAACAGGCAGTGTTGCTGAGGAGAGCAGCGGGCAAGGCAGGAGCAGTTTGCTGTGCCATGTGGGTCCCCTCCCTGGCCGGGGATCGAACTCACACTGCAGTGGCTGTGGAAGTGCCTAGTGCAGCACTCAACCCCTTGCGCCACCAGGGAGGCCCTACACCTACAACATCTTCTAGAGAAAATAAGACGTTTTGCTGACCTAGTTGATAGTCGTAATTTACAAATGGGTTCAGTAGAAGGAAATAAGAGAGGAGAGAAGAGCAAGAAGGAAGAAGAAAGAAGAGGGAGGTTAAACGTGGACCTATAGTCTTTCCATTAGCTACAGATTAGTCTAGAGTCTTCCATTAGTCTAGAGATGCCCCAAAGTACAGTGAAAGGCCGGTGTGACACTCAGGTGAGATACGGTTGGGACAAGCTTTGTTCCCTGTACCTGCCAAAGGAACCACGATGCACGAGATCAACAGGGACATTCATCTCGCGCCCGACCGTTGACTGCACCATGCCAGCACGGCTAACGCGCTGTCTGCTGTGATCGTGTTACCTGTCACCGTTGCTATCGGTAACACCATCGCCGGTTGCTACCACCGTAGTCATGTTACCAATCTCTAGCATGCCAAAGGCACTCTGGCCTAACGAGCTTGTTCTTTCTCCATTTAAACTGCTGTCATATTCTGATTCCAGCCCTGTGAACCATCGATCACAGGAGAGACTGTTGGTACTCTTGTTTTTTTGAGAAGAGAAAACTAAACTGAGGTCCAAAACATCATAGGAGCTGAGCTGGCCAAGATCTTAGGCGTAGTTGGAAAGCAAACCAAGGTTCTGTGATTCCAGACCCCATGCTGCCCCCTTCTAATCTGTCAGTCCTTGGAGACCAGTAGAAAATAAATGAATCTTGGTGTAGGCAACAAGCAACCTAGCTTCTGGAATCACGTTCCATTATTCTCTGTCTTTGTACATGCTTGAACTGTGAACAAAGGTCTGTACACTTCTCTTCGCTACAGGGTTCCTATCACTCTCTGATTGCCAGCACCAAGCCCTTGAGTACAGGACTTCCACGTGTTACCTTGTCCATCGAGTCTTCCCACAAGTCACCCACCCCAGGAACACCCAGTGACATGCTCCTGTGCACCAGGCCTTCAGCTGGGTATTTACTACACTGCCTGGTGGTTCAGCCAGGTGTGGGAATATGGAAATGACCCGGGAGGGCAGGCACTGCCGATTTTGCTTGTTCTCACCAGAGCTACACTGCCCTGTGTTATCGGCCCCTGGACATCTACCTTGAAAAGCTTTCAGGGCTTTCATGACCAAAACCCAAGACATTCTTACCCTCCAGTCTATTCCCAGCCCTCTGTCCCCATCATGCTGACACTGCTTCTTATCGTCTTAGCCAAGCAGATGGGAACCCATCAACCCAGCGCTTTTGAACTTGCATGCTTACATTCTTCTAGGCATGCCCTCTCTTCTCTCTACCATCTCTTCCTTCATCTTGACAGTTTTATTTCATGGGTCTCCTGCTCAGCCCCCTGACTCTGATCAACCCCTTAACCCATCCTCCATACTGTAATCAGAGTGATATTTCAAAAATGAAACTTGTACTCCTAAATATGCTTCGATGACTTCCTTTCCCCCTTGACAGTGGTTCATGGGGTCAGAATGAGGGAAGAAGCAGAAGTCTAGGTTATAATCATAGTTTTGTCAGTCCACGCTCCCCCACCTCTGATGATTCTGCAGGTTTCCTGAGGGCTTGCCCTATTCCTATGCCATTGCTTTGGATGTTTCCTCCTCACTCAATGCCTGCGTTCCTCAGGTCCACAGGACTAGGCGTCATCTCTATGTAAGGGCTAATTCACAGTCCATCTTCTCCAGCAATTCCTTCCTGATCTCCAGTCTAGGACAAGTTCTACACCATCTGGATCCTTCCTGTGTGTAGCAATCAGTGTTTTGTTCTGCCTTTTATTTCTCATTTGTATTCCCATCTTTCTTCTCCACTGGACTATCAGCTGCCTTTTCTGATTCATCCTTATGATAAATGCGCTTTGTGATAACTAGGGATTCCCTAAAACTTGAATGGAGGAGCCGGCGAGATTAGACCAGATGGAGGCCAGGATCAGCATTCCATCTCCAGAGCAAAAGCTTCCCTCAGAACACAGCCCCAAGTATCTACGCTGAGCGCAGGCGTCCAGCCAGCTCTGGGGAGGAGGGATAAGGCAGGAGGTTTGTGAAAGGTGTATGGACCACGGGTTAATCTTCAGGAAACCATCTATCCAGGAAAAAATTGTGGGGCAATAGGAAAACCTAACTACAGGATGAGCCAAAAGAGGCAGTGCCACTATTCGATTATATTAGGTGAAGACCAGAGAACTGAAACAAGTAGAGTTGGAGAAAATTGCCCCAAATCATATAGCTGTAAGTGGTGAAGCTAGACCTCAGACTTGGGCAGCCTGGTGATGGCATCCACAGTCTTAAACACCATCTAACTTGGGTGAAATACAAAACAGAACTCACCGAGATGCTGACTTGTGTGACAAACTTTGAGTGGTTCGCTGGGGTGGGAAAGCAGCCCAAATGAAATGTGTCATCCTAAACTGCCTGCAGCCCACACCCTGAAAAGTGAGCTTTTCTTCTGTTTACTGTTTAAAAACTGGGAAATCCCCATTTTGTGCTTGTATTTCATCACCTGCTCATTTGAGGTCTTCATCACTTTTCACGTTTGCCTCTTCCCGGCGCCCATGATCTGCAAAGTAGAGCCCCGAGACCCCTTGTTTTGACCCTTGTAGTAGCTTTCATAATCCTAATTCCTTTCCCTCTTTCACTTTTCTCCGTTCACATTCCTGCCAGAATCATCAATCTAGAAATACTAATTGGTCACTTGGTTCCCTGGCTTCTCGCTATGACCTCTGGGACTGAGACCAAGTTCCTTACTGCGTTCCTTGGAAAGCAGGCGATGCCACAGTCTCGACACTTCCATCTTGTTAACCCACCCACCCATTCCATGAACATAGGCCACTTGCCAGTAACTCCCCTTACTCCATCCGGTTGCTCTGTGACGTTACAACTCACATCATAGGTAATTACACGCCTCCCCTGTTGCCTCTCCCCCCCCACCTTAGAAAGTGTCCCCACAGCCCCTGCACCGCCATATCACACCATTTATTGCTCCAGAAGACAGTGTAACATAGTGACTATTAATGCAGGCTTTTATTTATTTATTTTTTGCATGTTAATTCTTTTTAACTCCTTTTTATTTTCTTCTTTATATATATTTGACATCAATTTTGGTCCCATGGATTTCCCACCACCATTTCACCAGTGCACCCTTACCCCTCAGTCCCTTGTGCTCTTTCTGCCCTCAACCCATTCCCTTCCCCTGCCCTACAAAGTGTCCCTGATTTGTCCTTGTCTTTTTGTTTTTGTTGTGTTGTTATTGTTCTTTTCCTCAGCCACTTATTTGGTTCCCTTATATTCCTCCTAGGGGTGAAATCATTCAGTATTTTTCTTTTGCCTTCTAACTTATTGCATTGAACATAATCCCTTCTAGCCCCATCGATTTTTCTACAAACGACTATAATTTATCTTTTTTGATTGCCAAATAGTATTCCATCGTGTATATGTACCACATCTTCTTGATCCAATCATCTGTTTTGGGGCATTTAGGTTGTTTCCAGGTCTTACCTATTGTAAATAATGCTGCAATGAACATAGGGGTGCAGGTGTCCTTTTGAACCAGTGTTTTTGTGTCTTTTGGGTATATTCCTAGGAGTGGGAATGCTGGATCATATGGAAGTTCCATTTTTAGCAGTTTGAGGACCTGCCACACAGCTTTCCATAGTGGTTGGATCATTTTGCATTCCCATCAGCAGTGTAGTAGAGTTCCTTTTTCTCCACATCCTCGCCAGCATTTGTTGTTGCTGATTTTTTTGACATGTGCCAGTCTCACTGGTGTGAGGTAGTATCTCATAGTGGGTTTTTAAAATTTTTTTAAAGATTTATTTATGCATACAAGCACTGGGGTACAGACCAGAGGTGGGGGGAGGTGAGCGGATTCACCACAGAGAGCAGGGAGCAGAACAGGCAGATCAAGTGAAGTACACTGCTGAGGGGAGCAGTGGGCACAGCAGGAGAAGTTTGCCGCACCATGTGGGTCCCCTCCCTGGCTGGCAGCAGGTATCGAACTTGTGCTGCAGTGGCTGCGGTTTGCTTCATAGTGCGTTGCTTAACACACTGGGCCACCAGGGAGGCCCTCATAGTGGTTTTGATTTGCATTTCTCTGATTACAAGAGATGTTGAGCATTTTTTTATATGCCTATAGGCCATTTTTAATGCAGTCTTTTAAAATTAGACTGCTTGGATTCTAATGCCTGCCATGCCGTTTACCAACTATATAAACTTAGGCAAGTTACTTCTCTGAATCTTACTTTCCTCATTTCTAAAGCATGGATAATCCTGATAGTGCTAACCGACTAAAGTAGTCTAAATAATATACATAGAACAGTATTTAAAAACCTACTGGCACATAAATGTCTTCCTCCTATTTAATATGTGGCAGTTATTATTATGTGGACTGCATCAGGAATTCATTTACCTTTTTCTGGCACTTGGCATAGATAGGTGCCCTCAAGAAATTTTTGCTGACATAATGATAGAAATGTGGTTGAATGGACAATGGGTGGACTGTTGAATGAATGTGTAGATGAGTGAATGGATGGACAGATGGGTTTATAGAAGTATAGGTGGACAGATGGACTACGAATTGAGTGGAGGATGAGTGGGTGGATGGATGGATGGAAGGTTGTATGAATATACAGACAAATGGATGGAGTGATGGGTGGGTGGGTAGATGGATGAATGGATGGGTGGATGGATGGATGCATGAATGTATGGACGCATGGATGGATGGATGCATGGATGGATGGACGCATGGATGGATGGACGCATGGATGGATGGATGGATGGATGGATGGATGGATGGATGGATGGATGGATGGATGGATGGATGGATGGATGGATGGGTGGGTGGGTGGGTGGATGGGTGGGTGGACAGAAGGATTTATAAACTAGATGTATGGCTAGCTGGTCAAATGGATGGTTAAATAGACAACTTAGTTCTGTTAAATGTTACAAAAGGAAACTGTGCCTAAAGTCAGTCTTTTCAGACAGGCAAAAAGATTTTGCAGTATGTGATTTATTAAGTTTGGGTTTTTTGTGTTTTTGTTTGTTTGGTTTTTTTTTTTTTTTTTTTTTTCTTGAACCCAGCTGTCTTCCTGCTCAGGATTTTTGGTCTCAGGCAATCTGTTACTTACAGTATTGCTATATCTGTGTAAATTTAAACCTTCAGTATATCTTCTTGAAACTTTAGAAAAAAGCACACATGTATACTGTGTTTAGATCATAGAGTAAAGAGCTGTAATCCTTACCCTGGAAGACTTTAGAAATTAACTTGGAAAAGATATCAATGAACAAAGCTTATCAGTTACCATTATTCTGGAGTTGCCTTAAAGTTGAGACAAGGATAGCACTGGTTTTTGGTCACATCCAGGATAACTCAGAAAAGCTACTTGGAAGAGGTGGTTTGAAGATTAAGGGGCAGGTGGTCATGAGGAGGTGGCCCAGGCAGAGGCGAATCCTGAAGGTGGAGCACAGAAAAGTCAGAGTTTCCAGAACACAGAGTGCAAGCTGGGCCCAAGAATGCAGCCTGGATCTGATGACTGAGGAAAGCCTGGCTCAAGAAGCCGGCCTCACAGTCAGTCTAACCAACACAAAACCTTAGGCTTACTGAAGAGTGCCCACAGCGCTGCAGCCCAAACTGGCAATTTAATCCTTGCTCCATGAGGCCATGGGACAGCTAAGAGAGAACACACGGGACATGCCTAGCTCAATGTGGCGCTCAAGATTCCCCTGGGCTGTTCTTTCCTCAAAGGCAGCACAGGCTAGTGGTTAAGAACATGAGCTTTAGAGCCACGTTGCTATCACACCCCTTTGCGGTCGATGTGATCTTAGGCAAGTGACTTAACCTTTTTCACTTCAGTTTTCTCATCTGCAAAGAGGGAATGACATTAATCACTATCTTTTAGGGCAGCTTGATGAATTTGTGAATTAATATATGACGAGAACCAAGAAAAATGCCTGACACGTAATAAGCACTACATACATTCTTATTACAATTTTAAAATGCCTACGGAGTGAGGATCAGCAAGTCTTGTATCTGTGAATGAGGTGGGAACATAAATCCTTTACCTAGTCCTATCATATTCCAGGTGTTTATTATAACCTAATATTAACTGAGATGAATGTAATTACCTTAAGTGACTGTATACATTATATAGTATATGTAATTGCAATGTAATTTATATTATTGCAATGTAATATTACTACTCACAATAGCATCCATTGATTAGTGTATAAATCCATCCATCCATCCATCCATCCATCCATCCATCCACCAACACACCTAACATTCTTGGGAATAGGTCATTATTGTCCCCACTATTGAAAAAGAGAAACTGAAATTCAGGAATGTTTAATGGCTTGCTAAAGGCCACACAGTTAGCAAGTGGTGGTTCTAGTATTCAAAGATTTATCATATTTCCACTCCTGAAAGCTGATGAAGTTGGCAGTCATCTATACCAGGTCCAAGAGAAGGAATCAACTACTCAAGAAGTCCCAGTGAACACAGGAAAGAGCTGGAGTGAAAACACTTGCTTCTTGGGTCTCAGTCCAGTGTGGATGAAGATAATAGGTGTCTGGTCCTGAGAGATCACATTTCCAGGTTCTAAACCGTAGAGGCAGCAGGGAAAAAGAACAATCATCTCTCACAGCACCAGCCTACATGGTCGGTGAAAGTTTTAACGACTTGCATGGATTCTTCCAATTTCCACCCATCACAATTCTGAGTTCTTCACCTTCTTTTCTTTCATCATCTTGGGGAATTGGCTCAAAATGTTGAAGCTTTATAAGCAGCCAGATCTTGCTGTGCTGTGGCTCATTTTCCCCATCTCAGTTCCCCAAGGAGGCATGAAGCTTCCTTTCTACTGTGGCTTCTTATTTCTCAGTTACTTTCTTTTCTCGAGTTATAGCTTATGCTCTTCTGATAGAGTCTAAAGATGGCCCTTCCTTGGCTAGTTCCTAGTCAAGAGGGGGAAGTGGGACTCTGAGGACTGTTCCCACACTGCGCATATAAAGACTACATCTCCCAGTGCCAACCAAGCTAGATGATGGTTGCAATTAACCAAATAACTCAAGAGGGATAGAAACTATTCTTGCCTACTCAGAGATACTTGGGGACCTGAATTATTCAGCAATTTTTTCAAACCACAGATGTATCGGTTATTCTAGTGTAGCTAAGTCTGTAAAATAAAAGCACGCCTATTCATTTCCCTATATAATAAGAAAAGTAATAACAAAGGAAAAAGTCATGGACTTCCTTGGGTCATTTGGTTGTTCAGAAGCCACGAGCTAGAAGGGACCACAGAAAGAGAACTCAGGTAATGGTTTTTCAAGCTTCCTTTTGGAGAGTGGAATTCTTAGGCATTCAGAATCTTAAATGAAACTCCAGTTTACAAAATAGATAATAATGGAGAGGCTTTTATGGGTATTGGGGGACCAGAAACCCTACCCACTCGGTATCCCAAAACTCAATTTTTATAATGAGGCTGCTCTGCAGAATCCCCAGGCTCTGAGAGCACCAGTTTTGTTTGTTTGGTTTATTAATTTGTTAGTCATTTGAAAACCACTGCTCAGATTCAACTACTGTAAGAAACAGATGAGAAAATGAATGCACAGAGCATGTATTCAAGTTATCATATGTCCGGTTTGAAGATTAGAATTCCTCTCCATGTCATGTGCTTTCATGGTGGTGGACTTTGAATTTTGTTCTGGCCATCCACTTCTCTATACAAAGTACTCCCTAAAATTTAGTAGCTTAAAAATAAGCCATAAAATTTAGTGACTTATTTTTCTCATGAATCTGCACTTTAGTCCAGCTTTGAAGGGAATGACTTATTCTGTTCCCTGATGTCAGGGGCCTCATGTGTACAATACTGTGGGCTGGGGCTGGAATGACTGGGGCCTGGCTGGACGTCTCTCTTTCTTCCTGCACTCTCAAGGCCTCACCATGTGGTCTCTCTACGTAGTCTCTGCACAGCATGGCGAGCTCAGTATACTTGCACTGACATAGGGACTCAGGGTGCGATGGGAGAGTCCCAGAGATCCAGACGGAGGTGCAAGGCTGCTTTTTGATCTATTCTAGAAAAGTCCCAGAATGTAATTCCTACCGCATTCTGTTAGCCATTTAGAATGACCCTTGATTTAGTGCAGGAGGGCACCATATAAGAATATGAGTCCTGAACAATATGAATCATTGGAGACCCAACTTGGGCTTCTTTGCTTTTAGCATGACCATATTAAAGAAATTCTGATGCGATTAGACCACAAACAGAAAAGATCAAAGTCAGTATGGTTTTCTAAGGAAAAGGCCACAGAAACCTGACCCAAGACCAAAAAGTTGTAATTGCAAGGAAACCAGTTTTAGTTAACTGTAAAAAAGCTTTCAAATCATTATAACAGTAAAAACTGATACTTGGCTGCTTCTGTATGAACAGTGACTTTTTCTGTCATAAGAGGGGCCTCTCCCATTTCTTCCACTGCTGGAAATAGCTGATTCTCTGAACCGCTGATGAGCAGAGAAACTTGCTTCTCCTCTAGCATAGGGATGCTGAAGTACTATGTGCATTTCTAAGAATCAAGATTTCATGTAAATCTAATTCTTGTTTGTTTGTCTTTTCTTTTCCCCCCTTTTTGGACATTTCCTTCATCTGACTGCCCATCAATCTATAGAAGAAATGCTTATTCCTACTCCTATTACTTGTAAGTATCGACCCGGTGCTAACTTTGCTTCCTGCCCCGTAGGGGAACCTGTGGCATGCATTGCCTACGCCAACCACGTGTCTGTTGGGTTCTCATATTCACTTCTGTCTAAGTCTGCCCGTGGTCTCAAAGTTTCATGTTTTGCATAGATGCTTTCCATTTGAAAATGCGCTGTCATCATTCATATTTGTTGTGTTTCTGCCATCTTGGGTTCCTCCCCTCCCCCTCCCCCATTTTTGGAGATTTCAAAGGTTGTTCTCGCTTTTGTCATTGTGATTTTCTAGCTAGGACTCCCCAAATTCCATCAAGAGGTCAACCAGTCCTGCAGGACTTGCAAACCTAAATATGGGTCAGCATATTAGCAACTTGGAGGTCCAGTTGTGTCTCCGAGAGGGTTGGGTTGCCCTAGGGGCTTAAAGGTTAGGAGAAAAAAACTACTGGCAGCTTCCCACACTTTAGGAAGTCTCCAGGGAATCAAGGCTTTATCTGGAACCAGCTTTACAGGGTCAAATGTCCAGGGTCTTTGCTTTGAAATGGAATTATCTCAGTTTGGTGTTTAGCGTTAGTTATCTCATGCTATCAGTGTGTTTTTCTAGCTAAAGATGGTCATTGTCTCTTTTTTCATATTCTAAATGAATACATGTGATAATTTTTTTTTCACTATTAAACCAAACATTTCAAAACAGGAAGGTGAAGAGAACATTTGTGAAATAGACCCTTGGTTTAAAAAAAAATCAAAAAACTAATTAGTCTCATGCTCCTGATATGCATTTTCACATTTGAAATCTAAGGTATGTGCAGTCACACATCTGATTAGCAAATAGTAGAATTAAAACTCAGAAGGTCTGACTTTGGGCAGACAGATTGTCTATCAACCCATGTCTTCCTCCACCCCTGTAGCCTTTTAAGGCTACGTCTGCCATTATGACCTGCTGAAGCCTTCACAGATCAGAACGAAGGCAGCAAAAGAGTCTCGGCTCCCCTCACCCCATGTTCAGTGCTTGGACCCAGGTCCACAGGGGCGGGCAGTGAGCAGGTAATGGAGATGCAAACAACATGGGATCTTGTTGCCCTGGTGGAAGGAGAATGAGGTTTAGGAATGAGGTTTAGGAATCACACAGCTCTGAGATCAAGTCCATAGCTACCGCACACCAGTCATGCAGGCTTGAGTCAATTTTCTGAACAATTTAAGACTTGATAATGTGGGCTCTAAAATAGGGGTAATAGTACCCAACTCACAGAGTTACCTTGGAGAGGGGAGGGGATGATTTCGTAAAGTGCCTGGCACGACACTGGCACTTAAGAGACGTTAGTATTTTCTCCCCCTTTAAAGAAGCATAAGGGGGTTGGACAGTACTGATGACCCTGGGGAGGTTTTTGGGCTTCCAGGGGTTATGGCACCAGCGCTCCACGTAAGGGTGGGCATACGGTGACCCATTGCAATGCTGGGCACCTCCCCACTCCGCTAGCCAGTGGACGTGGCCGCTCTGCACATGCTCTGCAGCACACATGGCAAAGGGTGAGGGGGTGGAGGTGCAGGTTGAAGTCTGTGGGTCCAGGTACCACGATGAGCAAGTTGGTGCCAACTTGACATCCTAAACCACAGATTCTGCAGTGTAAACGCAATGCCAGCTCGGGAGCTGCCCGTAGTTAGAGACCCAGAGGACGAGAACACTGGCGAGACAGAGGCAGGAGGAGAACCCAGAAGCTGAGCAGAAAAGGTCATGGCAGCAGAGGCGCCGGCTGTAGCGATTCTGCAGAGCGCCGGAAGCGGGGGTGCGGGCAGGGCCCGTGGCATGCTGCCAGCGGAAGCCACCTGCGTGGGTCAGAGGCTAGAGTTTGGAGAGGACGCCTCCTGTTGAGGTCCCCGAGGAGAAGCACTTCTGCTTGACCAGTGGGGCCTAAACAGAAGGGGAAGGTAGGATGGACCCCCTTGCAGAGCCGGGGTGTCCTGGGTGCAGGGAACGGGAAAGCAGAAGCTGTGTCAGAGAGGGGAAGGCAGGACACGCTGGAACTGGGTGGCTGTGGAAGGAAGAGCTAGAAACAGAGACCTGGAGCACAGGGAGCAGCCCCGTGGGGAGGAGGGGGTGTCTTGGGAAGCCATAGACACGAGAAGGCCGGGCGTGGAGAAAAGGGAACACAAAGGAAATGACCCGTCTGATCGCCAAATGTCCAACTCCCTTTGGCTGAGTTGAAGGTATAGACCCTGAGTGGGCGCTGTAACCTGTCCCAAGTTGGTTCATACAGCACCAGCTATGGCTGCAGCCCCCAGAGCCCCAGCTCAGACCTGACTCGGAAACTGTGCTGTAACAAGATTTGGGGTGACTTGGGTCACCCAGAGTCTCAGATGTCTCATCTCTAATCTAGGAAAACTGCACCCTCCTAGCAGAGAGCAGGAGGCCGCCTGGCCCCTCTCCAAGTCCCCAAGTCTTCCTTAAACATGAGGCCGCCAGCATGCTTTGACTGAACCATCACTTCAATGAAACCCACGCCTACTCGTTTCACAAATATTTGTGGGGTTCTCGTGCATGCAGCAAGCACTGCTAAGGATCTAGCACAACATATAAAAATCCCTGCCTATGGGTGGTGGTACTCGCAGGGAGAGAGAAAATGAGCATGTATGAGAAGTCTGTGTAGTATAAATACTATGTCATGACTGAGAGACAGAGTAAAAAAGTGGACAGGAGCAAGGCAATAGAAAGTGTGGTTGGCAGAAGAATAGAGGAATTTCTTTTAAAAGCAAGAATGTCTCGAAGGCTCTTCCCCAGTGAAAGGGCCCACAAAAAAAATACGGGAATCCACAAGCTTGTTTTTTGGGAGCTACCACAGAAAGAGCTCATTTTATCGAATTGCATTTTATATTAAAACAAATAGAAAATATATCTCTTCTGGCAAGAACAGCGAATGCCCGTGTTTGTTTTTCTAGATGAAGATTTACAGCAAATCTTAATAAATTATATGAAAACAAGAAACTTTTTCTGAAGGAGACAGTAGTAAATATTGTGGGCTCTGATGTTGGAAGGTAGAAACAGCCATAAACAATATGTAAATGAATGACCATGAATACATTCCAAAACAGTTGAATTTTAGCAAAGCAGATGACAGTGGACCTTACTTGGCCTGGAGACCATCATTTGCCAGCCTCTGCCCCCGACTTTTGAGAATGGGGATAAGATGAGGCTCAGGATTCACCTGTTTTATTCGTCTACCCTGAGCTGCAACTTTGCAGTTCAGACACAAAGGTGAATCGAGTGCAGCCTGGAAGGGGGTGGAAGTTGAGAACACTTAGCAGTTACTGATACACCAGACTCATCTAACGCTGACAAGATCGTGCTATTATTGAGTTGCTTAAAGTTGATACTGAGATCTGAGGACTTGTCTGCATCTCACATTGAAGATGTGGCAGGCAGGGATTTGAGCTCAGTGTCCCATAGCCCCCGGCCCTACTCTGCCTTCCCACCCAGTGCTGTCCTCAGCATGGGGGCCAGGCACCCTTGGTCTGGCTGTGGGACCGCCAGGGTTCGAATACCAGCTTGTCTTCTGGAGAGTTTCAGTTTTGTGCACACGCAGTTTCTCACTCCACACAGACGCGGTAGTTGCTCCTGGTTGACCAGGCGGCCCTCGGAGCAAGCCTGTCCTTGCTGCCAGAGGCCTGCACCACGCGGTCGGTGCTGAGTATGCAGGGCTGCTGGGTCAGAGGTGGCCACAGGGTGAGACTTGGGGGCTACCAAGCTTCTGTAGCCAGAAGCTACAGACAGAAGGGAGGGAGGAGCCAGAGACCCCAGAGCATCTAGAATGGGATCTTTTATCTCCTGCACATGCAAAAAGATGAGAATAATGTGGATTTGGACATCAGGCTGAGATCGCAATTCTAGGTCTGCTGCTGCTGCTTGTTTTGGCCTTGAACGATGATGGTAGCATGCAGTTTTACAGTGATGGAAGATGCAGTTTCTTCATCTTCAAAACAGCCATGACTTTCCAGCACGTGCGTAGTGGGTCATGGGAGAGTGAATGTGTGTGGCATGGTCGACATAAAGTAGGTCTTTTATAAATAGCAGATTTTATTCCGCACTCTCTGAGCGGACAGAGATGCTTTTTTAAGAACCATTTTTGCCTTTCTATAGTAAAACAACACCCCACAACTTCAACGCCTGCTTTTTAAAAGGACGCTAAGCATTGGTGGATGTTCACAGGTTCATTTACCTGAAGGTGTGTAATGGGCACAGTAATTGTTCCAAAGAGAGACATTTCGTGTAGCAGTTCTTGAAAAGGCACCAAGATGTTTACCAACCGAGAGGAAGCACTTAGCTGCTTCGCTTAGCCTTATGTGAGCGTCACAGAGACAAATATGGTGACCGCACTGGCCCTCAGAGCCAGACGCTCTGGGGCCATTGGGATTTCCCATTTTCTTCCAGCACTTTCCATCCCGCACACTGAACTCTTCCATCAAGGCCCAGATAAAACACTGACTCCTACAGGAAGTCTTCCTGATTCTCTCTATCCGGGGAATCAGCCCTTTCCTCTAGACTCTCACTGAAGTTACTATGTGGGAGCAAATGTATCTTAAGGGTGTTTCTTGTTCTTTGGGGTGTTCCCCCTTGTTGCCTCCAATAAACACAAGGAAGCCCCCAGTAAGTGGATGTGACTGTAATGAAAGAGCAAGATGAAACGAAAATATATAGCAGCTGAAATTAACAGACTATCTCTTCTGCGAAAAGCATGGCGACAGTCTTAAGGGAACTCCGGATCCTGTCGCTTGATTGTTTCTGTGGCTTTAAGGACACTTTTGCTTCAGTTCGGCATCTGTGACCTGGGCTAGCCACGTTCCATTTTCTGAGTCTCAGTTTTCTCCCATGTAAAGTGGAGTTTTAAAACAGTGCAAACTCACAGGGATGTTGCAAGGGTTCACTGAGATGTTTGGAAAATCCCCAGCACATAGTAGGTGCTCAACCAAAGCGAGACACTGCAAACTGTCCCCTTTTCCCCCAAAGCAAACACCTTTTCACATCCCAGCCCGTGGCAAATCAGATATTATTGCTTTGATACGTGTAAGGAGGAATTTTAAGTGATTATATCAAGAGATGCTCAAAGAGCATTTCATGTAATTCATCAACCACTTCAAACAAAAATGAAGAAAAAGTAGGGAAAGGAAGAAATCATTTAAAGATGATAAGTATCAATTACCAAAAGCTGATTGCGAACCTGTTGGCAGGTGAAAATCTAAGGCATTACCATGAAGGCAAGACAGAGATAGCCCCATACTGGTGCGATTTAGCCAAGAAGACCCTGGCAGCGGGGAGTTCTGATTCCTGGACCCCACTCCAGATTTGCTCAGTCCCTTTGAAAGTGTGACCTGGGAACCTGCATTTTAACACACGTCTGTGGTTGTTGTTTTGCATGCAGACATTGAGAATAATTGCTCACCCAACATCCTCATGTCACCCTGTCGCACCTGTTCCTTTCTCCATGGCACACCTTTTTGCCTGCAATACTTTTTTCCCGAAATGCCTGTCTACTTTCTGAGCCTTGGAAGAGTGCAACGGTTTAAAAAGGGGAAATTGTTACTCTCTTATTTAAGGGGTCCTTCCCAAACTCCACAGACTCTGGGAGTCTTTCATTCACCTTTCATTCCTTTTCCCATGGACGCTCATTCACGAGCCATTCCCATTGGTACAGCTCCTGCTCTTTGTATGCCCACGTCCCTCTCCTTGTTGACAAGGACTGTGTGTTATTCGTTCTTCACTTCCCAGTGACTAGCTAGGAGTCCAGAACAAATCAGGCTTCATAAGATTGTGTTGATTGCATGAATGAATACAAATAGGTGGGTCTACTGTGAGGTTAACCCCCCCATTTTGTTTCATTTGTTTCATCTCCCACTGAGTTGTATTATTCTATTCTCTAGAAGTTAGTATCCATTTTCAATTATTTTGACATATGGTGATAGTGAGGCTTTCAAACCGCCTATTTTGTAATTTTATATTGGTTTTAGGTTTAGAAATCTTGTACTAGCATGTCAAATTATAAATGCATGAAATTAATAAATGCTGTTGCAACAAGATAGGTATAAATGCATCGGGCAAGACCATATATACTGATAGATTTGGGTAGGGATTACATTTGAATGGAAGCTTTATTGTTTACTCTATTGAATTAGAGTCTAAACACATCAGACATGAATACCAAACAGGGCAAATCCATAGGTCACAGGCTCTGTCACTTTAATCAAGGAAAATACAAGTGAGTGTTTCCCATCCAAAGGTGGGAAAAGTTGTTTCTACTTTAGTTTTAAGCTTATACTTTCAGTTTTAATACCAAGCAGGTATTGAGGGTGCCTTGAAGCTTAGAAAAGTCTATCTGTATTTTATTTTTATTGAGGTAGCATTGATTTAGAACTCTGTATGTGACTTAGGGGTGTGGGTGCAGACCTGTTTAGATGCGTGTTATTTCACCATGCGCAGCACCAGACCATCCATAGTCCTTCACTCTAACCTCCTGGGCACCCTTTCAATCCTCTTCTCCCCCATCCTGCCCTCTAGTAGTCTCACGTCTGTGACCAGATCTGTTCTTCTGTTTTGTTTCTATATATTCTGTATAGGGGTAAAATAATCCAGTGTTTGTCTTTCTCCATCAGACTTGTTTTTATAATCCCCTTCTATAATCCCCTACAGTTTCATCCATGTTGTCACAAATGGAAAAATTTTATCTTTTGCATAGCTGAATAGTATTCCTTTGTGTACATATAGCATATCTTCTCAATCCAGTCCTCTGTCATTGGCACTTATATTGTTACCATAGCTTGGCAGTTGTCCATAGTGCTGCAATGAACATAAGCATGCACATGTCCCTTCCAACCAGTGTTTTGTATATATTCTTTGGGTAGATATCTAGGAATGGAATTGCTACAATGGGATTAACACCTCACACCATGAGAACTACCCTTACCAAAACAAGTGTCGGGGAGGGTGTGGGGAAAGGGAGCCTTCATGCACTGTGGGTGGGAATGTAGACTAGCCCAGCCTCTATGGAAAACAGTATGGCGCTTTCTCAAAATATTAAAAATAGATTTATCATACAATCCTGCAATTCCACTCCTCTCTATGATTCTACAAGATTCTACCCTGTAAATGCTTCTGAACCTTGCAAGGGAGGTAAAAGAGAGTGTGCAGGTTTCCCTCTTGCAAAGGAGTGACCCACTGAAATGCAGTTGAAACGGGACATTCCATGGAAGATGCTGTGTGTGAGCGCTCCTGAGATTCCCCCTGCCAGGAGGCTCCCTTCCCCACATGCCGAGATCGCTGCTGCCAGAAAGCTCTTGGCAAACAGCCCCTTCTGGACGACTTGCCCTTCCGAGCTGCCTCACAACGTTTATCCAATAGCTAGTCAACGTAGGGGTAAAAGTCGCCTCAACTTCAGAACTTACAGGGTTGACTTTGGCCATCACTGTGACTGAACCTCTGTTCACCTTCCATGCTGCACACTCTTTCCCTCTCTCCCCTCACTCTCCTTTCCCCCCACTTCTCATTCACAGATAATGGCCCCAGAAATTGTTCCTCACGCAGCTGCAGGTCAACCTCTGTGTGGAGGCTAATGGCCAGAAAGCCCCCAATGATACTCCCATTGGTTTGTCTTCAGTTTGGCCCCTGGAAGCAAGTCAGTTTTGCTGTGTGGTTACCCTTCCTGAACATGCACCCTCGCTGCCTGTGGACACTTTTTATACCACCTCGTTGGGTCACCACTTTGTCACCCACTGATGATGAGGGAGCTCCAAAAAATCCTTCCTGGGGCAACAGTCCATTCGTTGGCATTTGCTTCTCACTTGTGCCTCTGCTGGGCATGACAGCTGTGGGCAGCTTCACACATAGCGCCTGCCTGAGGGAGCTCAGAGTGCACCACAAAGGGGACTAGAGTCAGATCCCTTTGCTGAGCCAGCCGGAGGGGAGACCAGCTTCAGAAGGGCCTGGCCGCAGGCCCCTGAGCGATGCGTCTCCAGGTGGGAATGGGTTGTTTCTGAAAGCGCTCACCCTCACTAAGGCAAGACTCTGCGAGCAGTCCCAAAGTAAGAACGACTCTTGCAGCTAGGACTGTAGCCCAGACAGGATCCTGAGAGGTGCAAACTGGAAAATGTCTTTCTGAGTGTTTCTGCGTGGTGCTTTTAATGGGAGGAAGTGCTTTAGTTAAGCTCTGCTGTGTTGATGATGATGATAATGATTCCATCTTGTTTGTATATACAGCGTTATCTCTTCCAAAGTGCTTTCCCATTTATTATCTAGTTGTCTGCTTGGGCCTGGCGGTACTTAGCAAGATATTATTAGATAGATGACTGGTCTTGCAGCAAAGAGCCCTGGGCCTTCTAGCTCTGTGGTTGTAGTTAAGTCATTTAACTCCATCTCAACTTCAGTTTCTCATCTGCAAAATGGGGGTAATAATAACTATATTTTAGAACACCTGTGAGGTTTAACTGACATCTCCTTTCATTTATAAGCACTTCCTGAGGAATTCCTTTAGATAAGCACTGAGCTAGGTGGTAGGTGTTTAGAAAGAATTTCTTCTCTCTCAAGGAGCTCACAACTTAAAAAGCCACAGGGACATGTTAATAGTTAGAAAATAATGTTATAAATACATGAACAGGGAACAATGATGATATGACATAGGGAAGAATTCGCTGAAGATGCCAGAGGCTGAAAGACCTATTAGGGTTCTTTGTATAGAGGAGATGCAAGATGCTGCCCTCCCCACCCCCACCCCCCAAAAAAAGGGCTGCATTTGCCCACTTTTGTTCTTAGTTCACTATCTGGAAATACATACAGACACATTTTTTAGAACCCGGTAGATGGCATGCAAGAACAAAACTTTTAGGAAAAAATAAAGAAATGAAGTAGAGAGTTTAATATGGGAAAAAAGAATTTTTCGATCCCATGTCCACTCGCAGTCATGAATTTTGAGCTTTCTGACCCTGGTTTCTCATCTGAAGAATGGGAACAGTCTTGCTCAATTCCTGGGACTATCTTAATAAATTAAGAAATGCGATATCCATGTGCCAAGGGGATTTCACTACTCCATTCGCTGATTGGCAGGGCTGGGCTGGGACATGGCGGTGGCTGCCTATATGAGAGGAAGTTGGTGGGAGAGAGCGGCCATCACTACCCAAAGTAAGCTGAATGGGAGAAGAATTTGCCAAGCAGAGTAAGAAGGGTAGTTGCGGGTGCTGGTGCTTCAGCTTTATGACGTTTCTCCTCTGAGCAACTGGACAGGACGTGCCCGTCTCCCTGGCATCAGCCCCACTGACTGATGGGAGAGCTCGAAGTCAGTCCACAGCCCTGGCCAGAATTACAGGGTAGACAGTGCCCTTTTGACATAAGAAGTCTTTGTGCCAATAGCCAGAGAAAAGGGCTAGATGGAAGTTGAGAAGACTCCTTGGTTATTTCTGAATTTAGGGGCTCGGAGATAGAGCAATGCTGGGGAGACCCTACCTTAGAGGAGACGCAGTCCTCAGAATACAGAATACAGAAGGGCCTTCTGCTGTTGTGGCAGTGCCGCTGGGAATGTGCTCCTCCTTCCTGGGAGCAGGGTCCAGACGAGCTGGTGTCTGTTCAAGGACACCCACTGGTATAGGGGAGATGCAAGGTGTTCCCCTAAAACAAATGGATGCATTTGCCCACTTTTGTCCTTAGCTCACTAGCTGGAAACACACACAGACACCGGCTGGAGTCTGTTCAGATAGGAGGGGCAGCATGAGCCAGCGCCTATGAAGAAAGATGGAAAAGCTGACTTCACGGGTTTCTGGTGGTACCTCGATATGTTAAAATCCCCCAGATAATACTGATCTAAAACCATGGTTCAAAGCCACCCTCTCGGGACAGCTTGGGTACCTGGGGTCCTGGGATAAAGACATTTGGAAAGTTTGCACAAGGGTTTGGTCTGGCCACTTAATCTAGAACTTGAGTGGGGAACTTGGTTCCATGGGCCGGTCATAGAGACATGACTTTGGGTACGAGAATGGAGCCCCGTTTGGAGGGCAGAGTCTATAGGAGACAGACTGCTGTTATTTGAGGGCGTCATTTCCGTCACTTAGTCTTGGGGTACACACACTCCTGCTGTTCACAAGTGTATTGAAGCCATTGAATGAATGGCCAAAATGCCCCAAAAATGCTTAAAACAGCATTTAACTTCTCAGAGCAATCACCCTCATTATGGGGTCAGACAAGGACCCCTCAGCCACGACCCTGCTCCCAGAAACGTCTGTTCATAAACATCAGTGAGACCGCAAAGAGCAGACACTTCTGCTCAGAAGCCACCTTGCACCCGCATATGAGGATATTGGCTGAGCTGCTTGCGGGGAGAATTTTTCATTCCACTGGCTGTGAGCCACCGTGCAGAACAGTCTAAGGCGGTGGGAATGAGTGGGTCTGTTACAACCAGCCATGTTTTTTCAAGTGGAGGGATTGCGAGATTAGTGTGGTCAATCCTCTATTTTTACTGGGAGACCTGGTTTTTGTCATTTTTATAATGAGGGAAAATATGGTTTTATTCAGGTTATAAGCCAAACTGAGGCTCAAGACTAAAGTGCATAGCAATAATGCACTTTTTTTTTTTACAAGTAAAGAAAAGCAGAGTCTTTGCACTTTCTGTTATTCTTCTTCCTTGTGTCTTTTATGATTTGGGCATCTACTGATTAGGAGAGAACTTCTGGTTAAAAAAAAATTTTTAAGCTCAGATCTGGGTGATAGGGGGTTTTCTAGTACTCTTTTTTTTTTAAAGATTTTATTTATGCATACAATAGTTGGTGTACAGACCAGAGGCGTGGGGGGGGGGTGGTGGTGAGAGGAGTCACCAGAGACAGAGTGGGGAACAGAATAGGCAGATCGACTGAAATACACTGCTGAGGGGAGCAGCAGGGAGACAGGAGTGGTCTGCTGCGCCAGGTGGGTCTTCTCTTTGGCCGGGATCTAACTCGCACTACAGTGGCTGTGGAAGTCAGCCCATTGCACCACCAGGGAGGCCCTCTACTCTCTTGCTTTATCCAGCAAAATTCCCATGGCAATATGGGACCTGCGGTCTCTCCAGGAGACATGGTTGACGCAGGTAAATGCATCCATCAGGTTTCTATGCAGCTATCCTTAAATCATCTAGGCTGGGGCGGTTTGCTCAAGAAATTATGCTTGTGCACTCTCCCACTTCTTCGTGGCATTAAAATTGCTTTTGCTTAGCTCTGAATGGTGAGAAAAACATTACCTAAAAGCAGTATTACAGTAAAAAGAACTTGGACTGCATGTGGGTTTGGATCCTGGACTTTGCCACTTCTTACCCTAACTTCTCAGAGCCTCTGTTTCCTCATCTGTACATTGGACACAGGAGCAACAAATTTGGAAGGTTGCTATGGGGATTTGCAGGATTGTGTAAGGTGATATACTGCATGTACAGCACCTAGCACATGTCTGGAAAGTAGAAAGTGCTCAGTATGTTGCAGGTATTGTTATTGTAATTTGTGTTTTATCATTATGTTTTATCACGTCTGCTCCTGTACTTGCATATAGATGTCTCAGGAAATCTTGGAGTCACTGCAGTGTATTGTTTGGACGATAAGGAAAGGAAAGCTCACCAAGTTGACCAGGAGCACAGACCATATAAAGAAAGAAAGAAATGCATGAATGGAGGGTACCAGTCACTGACACTGTGTCTTATCCTGTTGGGGGGGGCAGGGGGAAGTGTGGCATCACTGAAGGAGGCTACTCTGCATGGTTGTAGCACTGACGGGATCCCTGAGACCAGATGAACTGGTCACCAAATAAGATCCAAAGGTGGTTCCTCAAAGTTTTGAATTATTGCTCCATATTTCAAAAGGGGAAAAAACCAAATGAGGTCACCACTTCATTCTTTCAAACACACTCACTGTGCCAGTGAGATTAAAATCAAACAGAAACAAGAGCATTCCATTTTTACCATTGTTTGGAATTTTATAATCTGCATTGGATAAATAGACAAAGATTGAAGCCAGGATGGGGTTGTTGTTTGTTTTTGTTTGGCTTGGTTGTTTTTTTTTTTAAAATAGGCCTCTTGAGTCCCACTTGTAATTTTCTAGAATAAATTTTTGCCTCTTGACATTTCTTTTGTTTAGGATGTTTTATAAAATGGTATGTGCCAGGGAGAGGATTTTATTCAAATCAGCTACAGCAGATCTATAAAAGTGACATTATTTAAAAATGAACCCAGATGATTATGGTAGTTAACATGACAACAGGTGTCTGGTTTCATTTCCCTGCAATTGGGGCTTGAGGACCTTCTCCCCTCCCCCTTTCTTTTAATGAAAATATACACTGGCATTTAAGATGCAGCTTGTTAAATCTTGAGAGATTTGTCTCGATGGGTTTTCATTGGACTTGTGTTGAATCTGTAGATCAATTCGGTGAGAATTGACATCTTAACAATATCGAGTTTCTGGCCCGGGGATGTGGTGCGCCTCCTCATTTGCGGTCTTTGATTTCTTCCAGCCCCTTTGTGTAGTTTGCAGCGGGTGGTTTCATGTGTGTCTTGGTGGATTGAGTGCCAGAATGTCTCATTTTTGTGTGTGCCATTATAAATGGTCCTTTTTTCAGGAGCCTCGAACCAGGAGAATAGTACTTTTTATTTAACATTCTAATTGTTCATTGTTAATACACAGAACTGAAGCTGATTCTTGTTAATGAGAAAAAAATAAATGTAGATGGAGTCCCCCAAAAGAATAAAACCACCTGAGTAAAGAGGTCAGGTGAAGAAATACAGGCTTCCCCTGGTCCCCAAAAGTAGAACATTCCCATCTGATGTGACTTAGCAGGTTATTTTTGGGATCTTGGAATGCTCTATTTTTTCCATCTGAATTAGTGATCATAACACCCCCAGACCTAAAGAATAACCTCCTAAATCGTGCTAGATAGGAATGAGCTACTTTTGGAGCGCATGGGAAGCCTGCGGTCACTTACATCACACACACAGAAAGGGCCATTGCATGAAAAACAGCTTGTCTAACCCAGGCTGGGAGTGCGGCAAAGTGCCCAGTACATGATCAAAATGTTAGTTCCCATCCATCTTGCCTTTTCACAGTACGTGCTGTCTAAAAGTCAGGCTCTGTTTCCTGAGTGGAAATTCTGGACTGTAGAGTTGTGTGACAGTTGAGAGGTTACAACTTGGTTTTAGGTGGACTTGGCTATGAATCTTGGCCCTGCCATGTACTAGTTGTAGGGTCTTGAACGAAGCTCTCACCCTCTCTGACCCTCAGCTTCCTACACTTTAAAGTGAAGTTGCTGCAAGATAAGGCTTCAGCATAACTAGAGCACGGGGCCTGGCACCTAGCAAGCGTTCAGCAGGCACTGGCTACCCTACTTATTGCTTTTGCTGCCATGATGAAGTCACAGGAGGAAGATGCTCAAGGAACCCATAGAAGAGCTTTCTAACGATGTTTGTCTAACATCAAAACAAGGTTGAATGGGAGGTAAGAGTCTCCCATCCCAGGAGAACGTGCGACCCCCTCTCTAGGATGCCTCAGGGAAGTCAGCCTTCCCCAAGATGGTCCCCTGTGTGGAGGGGACAGTTCCTTCCCTCTGGTGGCCTTATAGGATGTGACAGCAGTTCCCAGGTCTTCCCAGCCACCTAAGACACTTGACCATAGACATAGAGAGCTTAAAGCACTCATCACAAATGGTATCCCTGAAAAAACAAACACAAACCAGACTTACCTTTCCATCAGCTACAGTTTATGATTGCACATTAAATTCAATTGCTTTCTCCAGGAGGCTGGTGTGGAGACCGTCATCTCCACCCCAACGCCATCCATTCTCGCTTCCTCCAGGAGTGCAGACAGACCAGCCGCCTTCCTAGTGTACACTAATTAATTTATCTCATGCTTGTGGTTTTACAGCGCTTAAGTGCTGGAGCATTTCTGTTTATTCTTCTCCCTGCAAATCACCTCACGTTGCATAAAGACCATGAATCTCCATTGCAAACGCTGTCTGTCTTGGGCTGGGGAACAGCCTGCCGACTGCCTGTTGTCTTGCTGGCACTGCCTCTTACAGCCAAAGGAACACATCCATTAATTTATCCTTAATGACATTTTGACATTCCAATCAGTTCATCAGATGTTCCTTATGCAAGACTTCTCCCACACGGCCAGGCTAGGGTGCCAGGCCACTCTTGCTGCATAATGCATGAGACCAGTGCATGCTCGATACCCTCTGACGGACAGACACATCTGCTATTTGCAGAGAAAGCCTAACACCTTGACTTTCCCCGTGATACACACTGATGCCTTCAGACACATATTTTTCCTTTGAGCTTGCTTGCTTGCAGGGAGCTGATGAGTGCTTGGAGAGATTAGAAGTCCTGCTTCAGAAATATACACACAATGGTGCTATTTGGGAGAAAGTAAAAGTATTTCAGAATCCTACGTTACCCAAAGGATTTAGAGGTGCTTTCTTTCTACTAATTCTGGTGGAATAAGGACCTGTGGCAAAACTAACATCTTGAATGTCATTATCCAGCTACTACTACTTAAAAGTAATGATAGCAAAGACACCCTGATAACAATAATGGATATCAAAGAAAGGGAAATTATCCATAATACCTTCAATCTAACACATCAGCATAGATCTGCTTTCTTATAGTGGTAATCACAATGTAGACAGTTTTATTTTCTAGGATTTTTTTTCCCTCGGTGTAACCCAGTTAGCATTTTTCTGTGTTGTAACACAGTTTTTATTTTTAATGGCACTCCATCATTTTAATAGCTGCATAATATTCCATCCAGGGCATGCACCATAATTTACTGAACTGGTCCCCTATTGTTAGACATTTATGAGGCTGTAACCAATTATTTGCTATTCAAAGAAGCAACAGCACAGGCTGAGTGTGAGAGCAGAGCTCTGCAGCCTGAACAACCAGGGACAGTTCTAGTTGACATTTGCCAATGTCTGCAGACATTTTTGATCGTCAAGTCTGGGAGTAGGGGGAGCTACTGGAATCTGTTGGGTAAGACCAAGGATGCTGCTAAACATCCTGAGAAATTCAAGATAGCCCCACAACAAAAAATGATCCCACCCAAAATGTCAATAGTGCAGGTTGAGAACCCCTGGCATGTACAAAGCCATGTTTTATAGCATTAGCCACAAGTATAGGTATGTTTCCTTTTTCATTATTACTTTATTTGGATAAAGCCCCAGGAAAATGGAAGTTCTGCATTAAGGGGTATAGTATGTCCTTTAGCCATTTTATGAGAAGTTGGGCATGAAGTGACTGATGGGGAAAAGAGAGCAGAAAGACCTCCAAGGAGCACTGGAAGAGGCAGCATTCAGCTCGGCCACTGCACTGCAGACAAGATCCTGTAGGGGGAGCTGTACTCCCGGAGGGGCTGCCTAGAGATATAGTGGACAGCCCAGAGCTAGATATCCATTTGCTCTGGCTGTTGCAAAGGGTCTTCTAGTTGCAATGGCAGAAATGACTTGGAGACAGTAGTGGCCATTGTAGTCCACAGAATCCAAGATTCTGTAACCTATAATGACCTGAAATTTAGGGTTAAGTCATAACTGGGAGAAAACATGTGCTTGAGTTTATAGGTTAGTTAGTTAGTGGCCATGTGAGCAAAGAGTGGGTGGAGCCAAGGGCCTCAGGAGAAAAGATATTTACATCATTTCTCCAGAATGTTCATCTCAGGGAGCAGATCAAACACAAAGTTAAATAAAAATTAAATGATAGCCAGGAAAAAGGCATGAAAATTGCTGGGGTGAGAGCGGGGAGAGAAAGCCTACATTTGCTGAGTCTGTTAGATAAAAGATGCTGGGGAATTTTTATTTCATAGTCATTATACTCACTTTCTAGGGCTAGCATAACAAAAAAGTACCACAAACTTGTTGCTTAAAATAACCCGATTTATTCACTGATCGTTCTGTGGGTAAAAGTTAGAATCAAGGTGTCCGCAGGGCTGAGCTCCATCTGAGGCTCTCAGCAAATCTTTTCTTGCCTCTTCCTTGCTTCTGTGGATACCATCCATCCACAGTGCCCCTTGGCTGGCAGCGGCCTGCCCAGCCTCTGCTCCTGGCCTCTGCGTGAGTCTCTATTCCAATTCTCTATTCTTGTAAGGACACCAGTCTGTCTGGATTACTGCTGCAGCATAATTAATTGCATCTGCAAAGACCCCGATTTCAAATAAGATCACCTTCGGCCTATCTTTTAGGAGAACAGGATTCGACCAGTAACCACCATTTTATAAGCATCAGTTCTTGCTGTGGTTCTTAGATGCTTCCTATCACTGAAGCAAAAATCCGTACCCAGAGAGGAGAAAGGACATGCCCCCTGAAACCATGAGCTGTTTTGAGATCTAGAGCTGGCACCCAGCCTCCAACCTCCTGGTCCTTCACTTCTACTCATCACAAAAGTAGAGACACTTCACTGATTCAAACCAGCCAAAGACACGGTTCTCAGCATCAGGGTCCTCAAACTGTGGTACGTATTAGAATTGCCTTGAGGTCTTATTAATCACCTGGAGTTTCTAATTCAGTAGGTCAGAGGTTGCGAGAGAGAAATTACATGGCTAATGGATTCCCAGGTGAAACCGGTCTGAGGCAGCACTGGGAGAACCACTGTTCTATACAGATGGTGCTCAAGCTCAGTGGCACATTATCATCACTTGAAAAACCCAGATGCCCACGCTGCACCCCAGACCAATTAAATTAGAATCTCATCAGTGATGTTTAAAGTGCCCCAAATGATTTGTGCAGTCAAGGTTGAGAAGCTTGGCTCTAGAATATATCAAAGAATGTTTTTAGAGACAAACCATCCTGCAAGGTAGCTGCTTTAGAGGATTATATTTAATAAATAATGAGGCCATTGAAATCAACATGGCTGTTTCCTGCATCTAGAAGATTATTATACCAGAGAGTATTTATTGAGTGCTGACTGTGTACCATGAGCTGGGGGAAATGCTTTGTTTGCCACTTCCCCAACAGGCTTTACGATCACCTTCCAGGAGAACGCTGCTATTACTTGCCTTCTGCAGACAGGAGGAAACTGACATGCAGAGGATGAGTAACTTGCAAGAGCTCACACAGTTAGCCTGAGCTGGAGCCAGGTTCTGATGCCAGGTTGTCTGGCACCAATGCTTGTGTGTTAACTGCTACACCATCCTGCCTCCTGATAGAAGAGAAGGCAGTGTGTTCTCCTTTAAATGCTGCACATACTCATCTCATTTACACAGTTGGCTCGGAGGTGCTGTAATCCAACCTCTGCCTCTCTTACAGTAATTCTCAGTTAGTAGGGTTTGGATGAATGAGTCTTTGTTGCCTTCATGAGGGGTTAGAATCATGTGAACCGTGGACTGAATTTGCACTTCTGATTTCATCCCAAAATAGAAGTGGAGGAATGTTGAGTTAGCACCCTGAGCAGGCAGGCAGAAAGCAGAGCTTGGGTCCTGTGGTCCCACTGAGGTGCTGGGTGCCTTGCCCAGCCCCTCCTCGGTCCCCACTTCAGTTTCTTTATAAATTGAGTGGATGGGGCCGTTCCCTTCCAATTCTGATGCCTCGCTTTAATTAGAGATCCAGTAAGTCCGCGGCGAAGCTCCCTGAATCAGCGTGTGTGTTAAAACGCTAGGGTTTAAAGTAGGAGTAGAGTCTCGGCTGCTTTCTTCGTCGCCAATCAGGGGGAAGCTGAGGCAGCTCTGGCTTCTGGGCTTCAGCCTCAAGGTTTCCATGGTCTGTCCAGGGATCCCCACGGAGGTGGGGCCAGGAAAGCTGTGGGGAAGGGGAGTGTGTCTGCTCGGTGGTTGCCCAGCAAAGTGGGTCTGGCTCTTCACATCCAAAGAAAAATCCTAGCAGAACTGCCAAGACTCTTGCCTGGTATCTGTTACCGCCTCTCCCCAGCCCAGATCAGATTCAAGGGTTTTCCAGACCCTAGTTGCTAGAAGGGTCTACTGCCCTTTCCCTGGGAGTTTTCCAGACTTGACTTGAACTCCCCCAATGATGGGGAGCTCATTACTTCCAAAATCCCAAGAGAGCGGGGTCACATCTGGTTTTGTTGAAGCCAGAGACATGTTAAAGCCAGAGTTTGTCTAAACTTAGCTGCCTGAAACTTGACAAACGACCTACAGGCCTACTCCCTTATCTAGTCAGTCAGCTGGTCCCATACCTTAGGCTCTCTCGGGCAACTAAGAGCAGGGCGTATGAAACAGCTTGTTATCTTAGAATGCGCAGGATACAGGGCAGAAGCCCACACCCACCAAAATGGATCTCCAGTACAAGTTTAAACTTTTGAAACTTGTCTCTCTTTAAAGCTATTTGCTGTGCTCATTGCGCGGGCTTTGATCTCTCAGTTTATTGGCTGCAACCTATGTAATGGCGGGAAATTGGTTATAAAAGCTCACCCCTTCTTCCTCTCGGGGCCAATCGCCCCAGCTAGACCTGCGTGTCTCAGTTGGACGGTGTCTCAGTTGGACGGTCGGCCCCTGCATGCAGAGTAAAGCTCTACTTGATTGTTGCATCCCTGTGTCCGCTCTTTGTTCTTTTGGGGTGCCCACGGAAAGTCGGTGCTTTACAGTTTTTCACCTTATTGTCTGCTTCCATCTAATGGCTACTGTGCAAACTCATTAAATAATTTTTCTAACAAAGGAGCGCTTTGTCGGAAAGAAAGAAGAAACTACTAACTCTGGACAGGAGGCAAAGACTTCTAAGCGTACAGAGCATTTGAATTAGACCTTTCAAGGTAAAGAGAAGGTTGCCTGAGAGGAAAACATAGAAAGGGCAGTTCATTCACTAGGCACTTTCAGGAGCGACCCACACAGCTCTGCCTTGCTGGAAATTTCTTCCTTGTGTCAAGCCAGCCCAGTTCTAATTCTGCCCCGTGGGGCCAGATGTCAGCTGTGTGCAGAAAACATTCCTGAATATTCCCTCCATGAGAAACGGCCCTGTTTGTTTCAGAACACCTCCTGCTATTGTGATTTCAGAACCTCCACAGCCCTGCAGCCCGGTCCCTTGAGCCATTCCACCTGCCACTGTCCTTAGCGAGAGTGGTGCTTGGAATAAATCGCAGGGCTCGTGGTCCATGGTGGGCACATCCCTGCCACCTGCCCCCACTCAGCTAACAAGCACAGGTTGGCCACCTCGACATGCGTGGTCTGTTAGGCAGGAGCTGTGCCATGTCACGTGGCCCCACCTGTCAGAAGCAGTAAATGTCCCCTCGCTGTGTTTAAGATGTGCTTCAGCCCCAGAACCTGCAGAAACCTCCCTGCAGAGAGACAGATGGGCTTATGCATGCTTGCTTTTTACCAGCTTCTGGTACCCCCTGCTGGCGAGACTTCGTGACCCAATGAGCAAGGCTGTCAGAATGAGAGTGAATAAATTCCAAGGTTGGGAAGCCCCTCCCAAGTTCCCGAGATGACAGGACTCTGAGGATTCCAGGATGTGACCAGCCCAGGGGTCCTGGGGCTATTTGGGGGATTTCAAAAAAGCACTCTATAGCTAGGATGCTCTTGTAGGCACTGAGGAGGAAAGCATCTGACCCCCCATCCGGTGGTCCACATTCCAATCATTCTTTAAATATCCCAAGAGATTTGTGACAATCACAGGAAGCAAAGACAATTGTTAAAAAATATTCACTCAGAAGAGCAGATATTCCTGGTCTCAAACTAATTTCATGCAGGTTTTTCTTCTTCTTTCTTTGAATGATTCTTTTTTGAAGTGGTTCTAATTTGTGATTAGATTGGGATGACAATCGTGCTTCAAACTGTAGACTTTTTTTTAAAGATTCATTTATTTCTGCACACAAGAGCTGGGGGACAGGCCAGGGGCGCGGAGGTGAAGGGATTCGCCAGAGACAGAGCTGGGAGCAGAACAGGCAGATGGACTGAAACACACTGCTGAGGGCAGCAGCAGGTGAGGCAGGAGAGGTCTGCTGTGCCATGTGGGTCCCCTCCCTGTTCGGGGCTTGAACTTGTGCTGCTGTGCCACGGATGCTTCACAGTGTGGCAGCGCTCAACCAGCTACACCACCAGGGAGGCCCTCAAGTTGTAGACTTTTAAATGTGAATTTGTACAACAAATTTATTGAGGACCGGCTATGTGCCCAGCACTCAGGGGGAAGCTGGAGGAGGTACAAGAAGTCAAAAGCCTCTTGTCCCAAGAGGGTCTTGCTCTAGTAGGTGAGAGAGAATCACTGCAGTTCTGCTCAAAGAGTACTTAGCTGACATAGCAACGAGGCCTTCCTGATCTCCTGAAAGGGCTCAAACCAGTTATTAGCGCACTTATTGCTCTGTGTTTCTCCTTCTTGGCTTTCGTCACCTCTGTGGGTTTATGTCTGTATTTAGGGTTTAGAGCCTGTCTTTGCCATTAGCCACTGTGTCCTATGAAAGTCAAGCTCATGTCTGGTTTTTGACTCAATGGACCTCTTACATCTAGCAGAGATTGTGTGTCATCTCTGTGGGCGCTCATTAATATTTGTTTTGTGGGTTCATCAGCCAAGAAGAGGGCCTGTTTAGAGGGGCACGGGAAACCTCCGAGGAGACTGACACTAAAGGCCACTGAGCCCTGACAAGGAGGTGGCCAGAGGAGAAGGCTAGAGACTCACTAAGGAACAGAGGGCGCTGAGGAGTGGCGTGGGGAATAAAGTGAGACAGCGGGTGTGTGCAAGATGAGGCTGAAGCCTGAAGCGTGAGTCTCATATCCCTGCTCATGGCTTAGGAAAAGAAAGGGAGGGGAATCAGTCAGTTAAACCGTGTAGCTATAGGAATAAACATGATTTGTCCTGTATACATACGACGTTTCTTTAACACTTCAAGTTTGAATCCTCATAGAAGAAGGACCCCCAGCTCTGGCTTGTGTCTCATTTCCTTCTACACGTCCCCATTTCCACTGTGTCTCCCTGTTGCTGACGTGCTTATCTGTCCATTTCAAAATAGTTCTATAGCAGTAGCAGCACCATGAACATAGTTTGGATCATGAGCTAAATAAATATCATATATGTGAGCTTTTACATTCAGCTCACTGTCCAATTTTTAAATGTATTTTGGAAAGGCTCAGTTTTTCAGTACTTTATCCCGGTATTCAGAACTATGCAAACATTTCTATAAAGTGCCATTTTCATAGACCCAGCCAGGCCTTCTCCGTGTTATTCTGCCATTGGAAAGCATTGATTTGTGTTAAGACAAGTCTTCCCATATTTTTCTGTCCTGCATAGAATGGCATTGCCTGGGAGTCCCTGCCCTAAGGAAATAGCAAAGCCACCAGTATATACTCAATTACAGTTTTAAAGTTAACTCTTACCACATTTCCTTTTATTTCCTGCTGGGGCAATGTGAGTGGAGCTTGGATAGAAGCAAAGGGTCTGCTGTGTATCTTTTCAAATTTATGATTAAGAAGGTCACATATACATTTTTAAACACTCCTTTTTGATAATAAATGAAGAATAAAACTTCAAAATGTCATCAGTAACAAAATTACTCATTTTTCTCTGGTTAGAAATCCCTCCGCCCCTGCCTGATTGCCTGCAATAGCGCACAAAGGTTCAGATGACCTGACGCTCCATTTCTTGTTATTTTTCTGTCTGCTGGAATAGTTTCACTAGTGAATCAGTATGCCTGTGGCCAAAGCGTTATAACCAAAAGATACATTTCTATTCCTGAGTGTCCTTCTTGCCTAGACCAATGGGGAAATGAAAAGGAAAAAAAAAATGAAGAAGAATCTTGGTCTACATTTGTTTTAAAATAGTGGTCAAAATGAGGGAGATAAAAGTTCTTCTTTGGTTGCTGTGGATTTCCTGCATCCAGATTCACTCCCCACTCTGCTCTCTCTCTGTATGGGCTCCAGGCTTCTGGCTGCCAGTCGTGTTCAGTTGAAAAAGAGCCATCACACGTTGGTGAAATGGTGGTGGGAAATCCATGGGGACCACGATTGATGTCACGATTGAGGCCAACAGGCAGAGGGAGAGAGAAGGTGGTGGTGAGGCCATTTACGCTGCTAGTTCTTCCCTGTGATGTGTCCCGGGACAGACTAGCTCCTTCGAGGGAGAGCCAGTGCATCTCTGCCCGTGGACAGTGGACTCCGTTCACTGCTCTCTCCCTGGGCTCTGGTTCCTGTTTCCTCCTCTTGCCCTCTGGACCCACAGGTGGTAAAGAGTCCTCCTGTCACTGCATTTGACCTTGGGTTGTCCTTCACCTTTTCACCCTGGTTAACAGTCCTAGCCCACATACCCCTTCCCAGAAGTACCCTCGTGTGAACGTGCCAGCCTCGCGTTCTTCTGCACAGTCGGCGCTTAGTTTGAAGGGGAAAGGGGACGCACACATGCCACTAAGCTAGAATTGATCCCAGAGGACGCCTGTGAAACACTTCGGAATCTAGGTTTATCCTTTCACACCATTACTGTTACGGGGCAGGGAGAGGAGCACCCCAGGACCCCCAAGCCTACCCTCTCTGAATGGGTTCTGCCATGCGCCGCATTAAGACAAACATATAAAATGGAAAGGAACTTTAATACAACTAGGGTGCAATACAGAAAGGACAAAGAACATAGTTACTAAGTCAAGCATCCAAAGTTACCCATCTCCTTGAGGGTAAAAATCCAGCCAAATAGGATTGGCCCAAAAGCCTGCCACACGTCTAAAGGACCTTTTGTAGAGACCCATAGAAAAGGGTCAGAAAGAGTCAGACAAATCCGGGAGGAAAAGAGCAAAATCAAAATCAAGATGAAAGCTGCCATTGTTAACCTCCCCACAGGTCTCTCCCCGACATCTGTTCCAACCAGTCCAGGACCAAGAAGCAAGCGCAGCTTCTTCACATGTCCCTCTGCTCCACGTGCCTCCTCCAGGTCTCCTTGCTGCTCTCCCTCCTGCTTCCTTCTTCCTCCCTTCCTTCTGTCCTCTCTGCAGAATCTTCTTGCCCTGCTCAGCTCCACCCACTTAGGGCAGAACCATGATTCTGGAACTTCCCCCTTTCCTGGGGATGACCCTGTTACATTACCTCTTGAAATTGCCTGTTTCAGATCAGGTGGGCTCAACACTGTAAAGTTACTCTCTGCACGGCACTGAATGTGACTTTTCTCTGTTGAGATGGAAGTGACCAAGAATGAGTATGAACCCAAGTTCTGTGAAAATTGGAGAGATCTGGAAGAATTTTCTCTCAAAATATTTAATGTACAACCTATAGCCATTTGTGCCATAGAAATATAATAACTATAGATGCATAAATGTTGGGGAAAATCACTGGGACCATGTTGTTTTTTTAAGAATATTTAAAGAACTGTCATATGCAAGAGGATTTACTAATGTTTAATATCACTGGCAAAGACCTAAGTTAAAATACTAGGGAGGTAGAATTCAAATCCTCACAAAGAAGAAATTTCTAACCCTCAGTCCCTTACTGGTGAGGTATCAAAGTCTTGATATAATCAAGGGATTTCACAGTGGGGCTATTGGCAAGGGGATTCAGACCTTGGAAAGCAGTTGAACTTGTGGTGATTGTATAAAAGCAAGAATAATAGCTTAATATTTGCTTAATATTCACTATGTACCAGGCACTGCGTTCCATATATTTCACACATTATCTCATTTCATCCTCACATCCCTGTGAGGTTGGTCCTGTTATGTGACATAATATATGGCAGAGAGTTCAGAATTTAAAGAATTTGAGGAACTGTCCCTGGGTCAAGCAGCCAGCAAGTGGCAGACACAGGAGACTAACCCAAGTCTGCCTGACCCCCCCAAATGATGGTTTTAACCTCCTATGGATGGTGTCAGGATCTCCTGGGGAACTTGGGAGCCATTTAAGCATTCTGACTCTGTTGTACTTTTACAAGCCTCAATGCCTGTGTGTTTTTCCACTCTCCAAATGATTCCAAATTGCGCTGGAATTTGAGAACCACTGTTCTGTAATATTATAATTAGTTTTGTGATATTGCTCATCCTGTTCTAAGAGTAGTATTCCCATGGTAGTAGCTGGGTTTCCAATTTAGCTTTCCCTTTTCTCCTTTCAAGCTTACAAGACTAGCCTCCGTTGTTACCCACTGCCCACCACCATCCCCAACTTTGGTGGGCTAGTACATGAACTCTGTTCTGAGAAGGCGAGACTACTTTGAGTTACACTCAGGGCTACTGAATCAGAGAGAGCCATCTGCTCTCTTCTTCCCTTTGAAAGGAGAGTGAGGGGCGAATCCTTCGAGTGCTGTCAATTCCTGTTGTCAACTTATGTAAAGAACGTGCCATTGTGGCAGACAAGGCAGAATGAATGTCATATTTCTCAATAAATGGAGACCATTAACCACTTCAGTGGGGGGGGGGGCGGTTATATTTAAGGTACTATGAAGTACCTGCCTTGACTCTAAGCATAACCCAGATTTGGGAACTGCAGATGGTGAGGGGGAAAGGACCGAAATCTGATCTTCCCAGTGCTTTCATGCAACTGGCATCATCTGACTGTGATTTATTTTTCCCCTTGCACATGTCCCAAAGGAAGCTGGCTAAGAAGCAGAAGGAGACACAGAGTGGAGCCCAGAGGGAGATGGGACCTGTGGCCTCGGCCGACAAACCCACCACCAAGCTCAGTGCCAGTCGCAACGAGGAAGCTTTCTCCAGCTCACAGGATCTGAACGGATTCAGTAAGTGGAACCAACTAAGGGGAAGGGTCCTCCGTGACCCCGTGTTGCACGTGGTATTTAGTCAGCAGCGCCCAAGTCCTCGTGCAGAGTTAAGACAACATCCTAAGCTAATAGAAGTAGTGCAGATTTCAAGGTCAACCCTTGTCCAAAGGAGAACCTCAAGACGGTAACATCTAGTGCCACCTTGGTCATCAGACTCATGAGGACTGTCTTTTATCCTCTTCTTTCTATATATCAGTTTCTCCCTTGGACTTAACAGGAATGCTAGATTCCTGTTCCAAATTGAGGAATGCAAGAAATCTAAAGGAATATGAACATAGACATATGAGCATGGAATTTTGTAACAAATCACTCAGATCTGATAAGTTTGGGATGTGCAATCTACGAGAAGATGAAAACAGAGAGGAAACCAATACTAGCTGATTACCTTTGTTCTCGCCATAGCTCTGCGAGATAGTATTGTTGTTCCATTTTCTATATAAGACTCAGTGCTTAGCAGACCTTCCCAGAGTTCCATGGCTAGTCCCAGTGGATCCATGATCTGAGGGTAACTCAGACCCATTTTTCTTAACCTCAAGTGCAACATATATCTGAACATACAACTTATCTACTAAATCAAATTGTCCTGGCCATGGAGGGAGGAGGTGGAGGAGGAGTGAGAGGAAGGTGGGGACACAGGGATATGGATTTCGTGAAAGTTACAAAACTGGTTCTTATAGGCATCCTGGTTAATGCTGAACTTGGAGGGAGGCAGTAGCTGCTTTCAAATACTGATATGCTGCCTTGGGAAAGATACTCATTTTAAACCTATAAAAAGGTTGAAAGAATAGTAAGATGAATATTCATACTCCCTTTTGCCTAGATTCACCAGTTGTTCACATTTTATGATATTTGTACTTTCTCTCTATATAAGTATACGCATATATGTATGCACAGATACATATATATGTACATGTATAATTTACTTACATATTTCGTTATTTCTGTGTAGTTCCCTGAACCATTTAGAACGATGCTGCATACCTTATGACACTGTCATGTTAGAATTTAGCATGCATTTCCCAAGAATTAGGACAGCTCATCAACATAACCACAAGAAAATGATCTGACCCAAGAAATGTCACCTTGTTTCAATGATAACTAGTGTGCTAGGTCATAGTTGAATTTCCTCAATGGCCCTGAAGTGGTGGTAGTGTTGCTGTTGTTGTTAATTATTAACCAGGATCTAATCAAGGTGTTCACGGTATGTTCAGTCACATCATATCAGATCATTTCAGGATGCTGACATCTGTTAAAAGTCTAGGTCAGTTCTCCCATAACTGTTCCATAATCCATATTCTCCTGATATTTTTTTCAAGATTACATGCAGGTTAAACGCTTTGTGTTGTGTAACTGTCTTTTCATTATGTCAGTAGACTCTCATTTTACCCATCGATGGTGATACTGGGTTTGAATACTTCTTAAAGTTGAGTAATGGCTTTTAAAGCCTAATGGCACATACTGGTTATTTTATGAGCAAATATTCCCCTTCCATTTTTCTCAGTGAGCAGAGCAAGTTTTCAGTCTTTTTTTTTTTTAAGTTTTCAGTCTTTGTGGCCATGACACCAGCCTTTCTTCTACTCTCAATCCAGATGAATCTCTGGGATTTACACATTCTCTAGTGACTAGGAAAGGGGATATTGACATAGGTTGGAAGCGGGAGAACAAGGGTTGCCAAATAATTGGGCTCAGTTTATCTTTGAAGAAATGCCCATCCCGAGCTCCCCAAACCTCTGGGGGCTCCTTAGTGACTCCCCTACTTTTGGTGAAGGGGCAGAGAAGTTCATTCATAGTGGACTTGACGCAGTACCCTGGCCAAGTGGCACCCACCCACCCACAATCCCTCCTGGCCAGCCTCCGTGCTTTCCATTGATAAACGTGTCTTGGGAGGACTTAAAGTGCCGAAAACGGTATGGTCAGAGATGCATGACGATCATGTAACCCTCAAGTGGTAGGTATTTGATCTTAAGCTTTTTGATCTTAAGTGAGAAAGTGGATAACACTGATTTCTTGGGTATCATGAGGAATCATCACTACCTTTTCCCTGTGAACCAAAGATTCGATTCCTAAGAGGGAAACACCCAAGACTGAAATAGTTGACCAGCCAGAAAGGAAGAAGCAGCATATCCAATGACGTTTAATTAGATATTTTAAAATCCAGAGACAATTAGTGTATGCATACACCGACATACACACGTGCAATGCACGGATATATGTGTATAGGTATGTGCATTCATTTTAATAAAACTGCTTTTAAAAAGACAGAAAAAAGCTCATTTGCCATGGTATTCGATTATGAAGAGATTTTGCATTTGTTTGAATCAATGAAAATTTTAGGACTCTGCATCTGGTGTCCTCAGGCTATAACCGCAAACATGCTCTGGGAATTCTTTTGATTGCCCTGGAATGTGTCAGGTGCCTTTGAAAATGCCCTGGGATGGAACTGCTGGGATGAGAGTTGAGGGGGGCGTGGAGTATAAGTAATGCTTACACTGGAGATACAGAAATTACTTCTGCGATCACACTGATGTCTGTAAAATTGAATCTGTTTTCGAGGCGTTGGGGAAGTGACTGGCATTGGTGTCTTTAGAAGCTTGAGATTATTTGCAAATTCTGAGGAAGCACTGAGAGGGGCAGAGCACAATCATGGTTGTCATATCAGAAAAGATTATAGGAGAACATGCCCTGAGCAATTATTTCATTATTGAACAGGTAGGCCCTTGCCTAATTCAAACTCTGCCTCTCCCGGTGTGGGTTTATGTTCTGGGGCGGGGGCAAGGGGGCGGTCTATTCCAAGTGACTGCTAAGTTGCACGACACCCGTTCAGTCAAGCCCCCCAGTCTTGTAGAGAAACAGGACCTCCAGCACCCAGGGGCCGTTGTCAGCTGTGGGCTCTCTGCTGTGGAGTGCTTTGGCATTCTTGAAAAAAGAATGTATGTCACATTTCAGGAACAAGCAATGTGCATTGTTTCCAGTTTAAGGAAATGCTGGCTTGTCTTAGGTCATCTCATTTTGATCTTACTGCCCTGTGTACCTGATGATTATTTTTTTTTCTGAGATCTATTGCTCACGAGGATTGTTCTTTGCTTCTTTCTCCTGATGATTTCTTTCTCTATCCTTGCTTCAATCCTCATAAATATTTTGTTCGTAGTGCTTCCTTCTCGTTTGTTTTCAGTTCAGACTAAATGCTTCAAAACAAGTCTCTGTTACATTCCTGTGATGCGGGGGTTTGGTTGTCTACAGTTTCCATAATGGCACTGACAGACTCACCCACTGGTGCCATTAGCTCACTCTGCCTTCACTGTTTTGCTTCCATTCTGTTGAGCTGTTCCATGGCTAATGGGTGGAGGCAATCCATCTCTAAGGCTGTCAGACGCTGGGCCATCAAGCTGTCTGCTAAGTAGGGAAGCAGGCATGGTTGCGGTCTTGGAGGTAAGATTCAGTGGCCATTCTCTCAACACTGAGTACATTTCTTTCCCTGTGTTGTGAGTCTTGGGCACAATTCAAGGGTAATTACAAAAATTAATAAAGTAGTGCATTGTCTCACAAATCATCAAATATTTCTACTTGGAAGTGTTTTGAAAAACACTTAGGCCATAGATCCTTATTCCTGCCCCATAGATAGTGCTTCTATTATTCTCTCTTTCTACAGCTGAGACAGCTACAGCTGAGGTTCCATAGACTCCCTGCCCCGGATGACATAAGCATTTACAGAGTCATAATAAGGACTCATATCTCTTGCCATCACTTAGCTTCTCTCTGCCTGGTTCCCCGGAGTATTTGGGAAATGCCCAATAAGAATACCTACAATAGGAACCCTCCTGGTGGCGCAGTGGGTTAAGCAGCGTACTATGAAGCAAACCGCAGCCACTACAGTGCGAGTTTGATCCCTGCTGCCGGCCCGGGAGGTGACCCACATGGTGAGGCAGACGTCCCCTGCCTCGCCCGCTGCTCCCGACTCAGCAGTGTATCTCAGTCCATCTGACTGTTCTGCTCCCCGTTCTGTCTCTGGTGAATCCTCTCACCCCCCACACCTCTGGCCTGTACCCAGTACTTGTATGTATGCGTAAATAAATCTTAACAAAATAAAGAATACCTACAATAAAACAGTAGTAAGAGAATAACCGAGTGAAAGAAAACAAAAGTGAAGACAAGGTGCAAATCAAGTTATAATCATCTTAAGATGTGACCTAAATTCGCAGACTATTAACTTTCAAATTCAAAATTGCCTCTGAGTTTTTTAGTAGCAAAATTTCCACTTCCAAATGGGAACATGACTTTTATTGGCATCTGCTATGTGCCAGAGCTCACGTTTGGTGTGACTCCATCCTCAGGTCTCCTAGGAACCTATGTGAAATAGCCTTCCCACTTTATTAATAAGAAAACTTCTTTTCGGGGAGTTGAAGTAAATAAACCCAGAGCCTTAAATGCAAATGGCGGAGAAGGATTCTCTGACCTCTGTCCTTCTCCTGTGCCTGTCGGAGACAAGGACACTGGCCGCTGGAGGAGAGAGAGAGAGCCCCTCGCCAGCGCTCAGCTTTTCTGAGGCCTGAAAGACCTTCCTCAAGTCTCAGGTCATGTGACGAATAGACGGTGCGGTCTGGAGCCCAAACCAGATGTTCTACTTCCAAAAACAGGCCTCCTTGTCTTTCTGTCAACCTTTATCTTCTCTCCACCACAAAGCTGGGAGAAGAGACAGGAGCTCTAGCTGGAGAGCCTCGCTGGCTGAGAGGCAGCGTCTCCTCTTGCTTCCTTTATCCACCTCTGAGCATGTTTCGTCTACCGCGGGATGCCAGCGGCACCGGGGACGCTTTCACAGGCGAGCTCTGTGGGAGTTGTCCCACCAGCAGTTCTTAGGGAGTGGGGCTGTAGATCGATGCCCTGTCCTCGGCCATTTCCCAGCTGCGTCAGCCCTGGGTAGAAAAAGCAAGGACAGTCTCTGCCGATGGAGCACCGCAGCCAGGGGGTGGGGAGTATATGGGCTGACAGTGGGAATCTTTGCACAGCCCGAAGCGGCCACAGTAACAACCTGCAGAAAGAGCCAGCGAACCATGCCCCGAGCTGCATCTGCTCTCAGGAACTTCCATCCTTCCATTCCTAGTATTGCACCTACCTATTGGCCAGCAGCCACATCTGGCCCTCGTGGCCCGGCGTCACGTGGGGTAGTGAGTCAGTCTTTCCTGTAGCACCTGCCCCTCCCCAGCTATGGGACGGAGGCTGCTGATGTGCCCGACAGGGCCTTGCTTCAGTCTCAGCAGCCCCACGCCTGCCATCCGCCAGCCTTCCGCGGGATGCACTTCTGTTTTCAATCTGCTCACAGTCTTCATTGGCCCTTCTGGCTCCATCTGGTCTGTGCGTGAATAGGTGGCTTCCAAGGTGAATGTGACTCTGTCTCCTGAGCTGAGTTATTATGAGTTCAGAGAGCTGCCGTCTCCCACAGTCTGAATTCAAAACTCGGGTTCAGAATACACTGCTCAGGTTTAAATTAATGTCCACATGCCGGGTGTCTGTCTGTCTGTCGCTCTTTCTCCTCCACCCCTCCCCTGCCATTCATGCATCCAGCTAAGACTGCTCATCCAGCCTAGGTGAAGGTGATTAGAGGAAACCCAAGTAAAGAACTTTATAATCCATCATGTCTTCTTGTTAGGTTTTACCCAGTTACCCATGCCTACTGGGATATTTTTGATTTCTGGTTTTGTCATGAATTCACTTAAGCCTCCCAATTTGGGAACTCAAAAGTAATAATTAAATTTTAAATACCCATAGTAGCAGTTATCATCTCTTGATTATTATGATGTACCCATTCCCAGTCGGGGTTTTATATGCGTTATCTCACCTCATTAATAGGTTGGGAGGATTAAATAAGTAATACAATTGTTCCTGAGACTCAGACAGCAAGGAACTTGCCTAAGTCTTCATCACTTTATTTTTTTTAAAGATTTATTTATGCACAAAAGAGCTGGGGTACAGGCCAGAGTCCAGGGCAGTGAGAGGATTCACCAGACAGAGTGGGGAGCAGAACAGGCAGACTGACTGAAACACACTGCTGAGGGGAGCAGCGGGCCAGGCAGGAGAGGTCTGCTACGCCATGTGGGTCCCCTCCCTGGCCGGCAGCAGGGATCGAACTCGTGCTGCAGTGGCTGCGGTTTACTTCATAGTGTGTTGCTTAACCCGCAGCGCCATCAGGGAGGGCCCAGTCTTCGTCACTTTAAAAAGCAGAGCTGGAACTTAAGCTCAGATCTGTCTGGCAGCCCTACCCCCCCCCCCCAAGACCGTCCGTCTAGACCACACACCACCACTAAACAGTAGCTGTTACTCCCACTACATAGATCGGGAAACTGAGGGTCACAGGTAATGAAACTTTAGCTCAAGCAGTGCTTCTCAGGTGTGGTCCCCAGACGAGCAGCAACAGTGTCACCTGGAAAAATTGTTTTAAAGATTTATTTATTTATTTATTTATGCATACAAGCACTGGGGTACAAGCCAGAGATGTGGTAGGGGTGGTGAGAGAATCCACCAGACAGAGCAGGATGCAGAACAGGCAGATGGACAGAAACACACCGCTGAGGGGAGCAGCGGGCGGGGCAGGAGAGGTCTGCTGCGCCCTGTGGGTCCCCTCCCTGGCCGGCATCAGGGATCAAACTGCAGTGGCTGCGGTCTGCTTCATAGTGCACTGCTCAACCCTCTGCGCCACCAGGGAGGGCCCATCACCTGGAAATTTGTCGGAAGCAAATTCTTCCAGCTCCTACCACATTCCTCCAGACTATTGAACGCAACTCTTGGGAAGAGAGCAGGCACAGCCATCACTGTTTTTAACGATTTAAGATAATGCGCATTCAAGGTTGAGAACTGCTGTCAGAGCCCAAAACCCTGTTCTTCGCGTGCTCGGTTATCTCTGATACCAGAAGAGTTACAGGCACACTGGGAGAGAAGGGCTCCAACTCCCCTTTCGAGGCCTGGATTCACCAAGAAAACACTGCCGTTTTGAAATGCTGAACTTTAAGTCCGCTAAAACCTACGTGTAGGCTTAAGGCTTATATAAGCTGTGAGGTGCCTCACACTTGGAGGCTCCTCTCCTCCATCTCTGACATCTTCTCTGCTCTTGTCAGAACCACAGGCTTCAGAAAGGAAGGAGTGGAAGTTTACAAAGAAGAGCAATCGTGAGTCACTCAGCGAGACCAAGCACTCACAGAGCATTGTGAAAAGAATAAAAAAAAAGTGCATGAAATTCTGTTTGCAGGGACAATTATATTTCCCGGTTCCTCCAGGATTAAATTGAATCTAGGAGAAGAATTGAATGTTATAAGCTTGCCACCTCCAGTTTTATTGAATATTTTACAGGGATTATTGAATATTCTGCAATCATCCACTTGGCTGACAGATTAAAGGACACACTTATTAAGTTCCTGGTTGGATGGAATTGTTTACTCCTTGGAAGTACAAAATGGAAATTTAAGTGGCCTTGAGACAGTGGACAAATTACCCATCACAATCTCTAAGGAGATAAATTCTCAAGAAAGTATATCGGGCTCAAAAGGGACAGGATAGGCCAGTAAAACTTTGACTCACCTCCGGGTCCAAAGTCTTCATCTTAAAGATGAAGAATTGAGTCCCACCCAGAGTGTGTTTACAAGGTCACCCAGTGAACCATTAACAGAACTGGGTGACATTTCAAGAATATGACCACTCTGGTCCTTGCCCCAGGATCTCCTTTAGAGGAATGAAGTATGGTTAATAATGGTTTATCTTTGAATATTTTCTGTGGACCCCCGCATCCAATTTCTGCACTAATAGAACCTTCTCAATTTGAATTATACTTTTCATCACCTGGTGATAGGAGTAGCTGAAATGTTTCTTTAAATATTCACTGAATGCCAACTATATGCCAAGCCATGGAGGGATTGTAAAGATAAATAAGACATGGCCTCTGCCTTCAAGGAGGTTACTGTCCTCCAAGAGGAGACTTGTAAGTGGATTAGTTAAGTAAATGTGGTAAGTGATAGAGAAAAGGCATGTACAGTGCCCCCAGGACCCTGACCAGAGGCCCAGCCAGTGACTCATTCTGCTTGAGTTGGGCAATACTATGTAAGGAAGTGGATAATGACTTGAAGGATGTGCCACAGGAAGAGCGTCCAAGGTGCAAGGGGGAAAGGCTTGGAGGTGTAAAGGACGTGGTAGGATTGGAGACAGGTAGGTAACTTGGAGTACAAGGTACTCTGCCTGGAAAGAATATAACTGGAGACGTTGCTGAAACAGTAGCTAGAACCTTCCTGAGAAGGGACTTAACATTTGTAATCTGCTTAAATTCACTCTTCAGAAAGGACAAACTATTTAGAAATTAGAGTGATCTGGTGTTAAATGCCCTTGCATGTTGTTGGAGCTTGACCTCATATTTGCTTTGATTTGTGTAGATCCAGCTTTCCCTTGTAGGTAAGAAGGGGCAGCATTTTATTAGCTACGGACCTTCACTTTCATTGTGAGCTGACCCAGCCATTCCTTCTCAATACCCTTTCAAACAGGAAAACTACAAAGCTGAAGTTGCTTTCCACAATTTATGCTAGGCTACTACATCTTGAGAATAAAATAGAATTGTTCTCTACACCTCACATGTGGTCCTGAATTACAACAGGGCACTTAGAAAGTACTTGTTAAAGTAATCAGGGATAAAGAAGTGGTGTTGGAAATGTAAATATATAGTTGCTAGGTAGCAGACTAAACCGAGCTTAGAGACCAATTTTTTTTTTCCTTCAGCTCAAAGATACAACAACCTTGATAAGTTGAAAGCATAGGGAATAATTCTGCCAGCTAACATTTTGTGTGTTGTTGCTGGACAAAACACTTTATGTGCATTATTTTATTTTCTCAACAACTCTGTGAACTAGATTAAGGAAACTGAGGCTCAGAGAATGTAAGTAAATCGCCCAAGGCACACAGCTACCCTGCAACGAAACCTGGATTTGAGCCTGGGTTTTCATTATTGACCTGTTGGCAGCTGGTCTGTCTTTAAACTCTTTGCTTAACTTCTACTCTTCTAGTTTTTCTCCTTCCTGCTATTCTTCCCCAGCCTTTTCATGCTTCTTTATTGGTTCCTCCTCTTGTTAGCAAACCTCTAACAATCTAAGAATCCCAGGGCTTAGTTTAGAATCTTCTCTTCTTGTTTATACACTAAGTGGATGGTGATGACATTAGGTGAGAGGTTGAGTGCAGGAAGAGGCCAGATTCGGTGCCAAAGAGGTGGAATTTAGATCTAGAGCTAGGTGGTATTGAGTCACTGAAGAGATGTCAACTGTGCTGTTGAATCTGTGCGTTTGGAACTCATCAGAGCTTTCTGGCTTGGAAATATAAATGGTCGCTGCGTTGTTCAGAAAGGTAGATTGAATACATTGCTGTGAATAAGGGAACCGAAGTCCATAAATGATGAAAGACATGGCCAAGGTCATTCAGCAAATTAGTGGAAGAGCCAGAATATTGAACCAAGACTTCCGTGTTAGGAGTGCCGATAAAAAAAGCAATCCATTAAAGCTGAGGGGAAAACTAGGAACTGTTTTTACAGAATTATACAGAAGCTGGAAATGAAACTAGAATCTCAGCTTCTTGGCATTAAAATAAAAGGGGATATGTTAAATGTAATAACATTCAGCAGAGATACAATGGGTTCTTTGAATATGGTCCAAGTGCACAGCTTTCTAGTTATGAAAAGCTATGCCCTTTCCTGATTGGAACTCAGACTTTGTGAAAGAGTTTATCCATTGGATAACTACGTGGTTGTCTATACAGCCTGGCATATGATAGGATCTCAGTATTCAAAGCAGATTTTTTAAATTCAAAATACAAACTTCAAGGAATCTGACGTATAATTTATATGTTAATGTATCTATGTTGGGAGTGGATCTATATACCTTGGAAAATATTGAGGGGTTTTAGGGCTAACCCCATCTCAACTGTGGAAAAGCCCACCTGAAGTTCTTACCTGGGCAGAAAGTTGTCCCACTGCCACAGGTGTAAGTTAGGAGGTAGAGGCTTGGAGATAGAACATCTTTTGAGAAGTGGCATAAGAAAAAAGTGAAAGAAAAATCAGGGTGTCAAGAACAGACAAAATCCCTCTGTCTTCTGTTTGGCCATTCTTGTCATTCTCTGGGTGAGGTCTCCTACATATTTTTGAAGGCAAGTGTCATGATCAGTTATGCAAGCTGAATTTTGTGGGATGTTCTCAACTGGATTCAGAGAACTACCCATGTCTATTCCCAGACATCAAATTCATCTCTAACCCATACCAAACTAGTTTGAACAGATGCCAAGTGAGGGATTCACCCGACCAAAATACTAAGTGTTGGTGACACAAACAAGAAAAAGCAATTCTGCTCTCAGAAGTCCTCGATGTAATGGGCTCTATGATATGGGATGGCACAGTACATACAAGGACAGAGGCTACTAGGATAATGGCGTTTCGACCATTAACCATGTGATTCATCACTCTTTGGGTAACTTACTTTGCACCTCACCAGCCATGTGACTTGAACTCCTTCATGATATAGAGGTTGGAAATGAAAATAGAATTTCAATTCCTTGGCATTAAAACAAGGAGATATGTTAAATGTAGTAACAATGGTATACATTCAGCAGAGATGCAATATAAATTAAATCTTGACCTATTTGTTTCTCTTGCCCCCTACTTTCAACTCAAAACCAGTCTTTGATTAGTCTAGATCTTCAATGTATCTAAAACCATCCCACTACCTCCATCCTTCTCTAAGTCACCTTCATCTCTCACCACAATAATGGAAGACACTAAATGTTCTTTCTATTAGTCTATGTCAGTCTCTATCCCACTTTCTTCTTAACAACTAGGACTAGCTATTCGAGGCAAGTCCAAACATGTTACTGCATCCCTCTATAGCTTAAAGCAACTCCTTGGCTTCTGATTTTTATTAAACTATAAATCACATTCCCCACTCCGACCTTACATGTAGGTATTGCTATGCCCATGTCTCCCAGCTGTCCCATTTCACCACCCACTTCTTTGTCCACTCCAACCATCCAACCTTCTTCTCTCAGAGGGTTTACCTCTTCCACATAGTGCCTTTGCTGTGTCATCATTCTAGATAGAACAGGATAATTCGCTGCAACCATGAAACCAAATCCAGCCCACTGCCTGCTTGTATAAAGTTTTATTGGAACACAACCATGTTTACTGTTTACAAATTGTCTATCTGTAGGAGCTTTTTGTCCTATATCAATTGAGTTGAGTAATTGCTACAGAAACCACCTATCCCATGATGCCTAAAATATTCTCTGGCCTGTCACAGAAATGTTTTCCTACTCCTCATCTAGAACAGTGATATATAACTCCCCTCTTGGACTCCTTTAATTCTCAACTTATAGTTTTCTTGTTTCTGACTTTTCCTCCCCAGATCAGGTTATTTTCCTTTGTTATTTGCCATCAGAGAATTTTGTTCTCTTTTTTTCTTGGCACTGACCTCCTTTCGCAATACGTTTTATGTCCACCCCTTCCCTGACAGATGGCAAGCTTTAAGAGGGAAGGGCCATTTGTTTTTTGTGCTTCCTACTGTATTCCCTACTATAGTGCAATGTGTAGCACAGAATAGGTACCCCCAAAACTTTAAGTTGAGTAGATGGATGAATGGGTAGGTGGAGAGACAGCTGGGACTCATATGTAACACTCCCATATATTAAGTCAGAATAAAAAGGAATATTTTAAAAGCATGGACTGACTACATCTTGTCCTGTTTGCACTTTCCAAAACTGAGTTTAGGAATCAAACGATATTTCTTTACCAGTCAGTTGATAGCCATTTCTCAGCATCTCTCCCACTCTTGCCACCAAACCCTAGTCTGCCAACATTGAAGGGAATTTTACACACCCCTTTCATGCTTCCTATAAAAGTGAGAGCTGCTGCTCCAAATAACATCAAGTAGTTAGTTACCCATCAACTTGTCTGGGAAAATAATACGATCAATTTTCCAAACATAGGAGAAGGAAAAGATCATGTCTGATGATCTTCGGGCCACACACAAATATAGGTAAAGACTCAGATGGGCTGCCATCTTGCTTTGTTAGTGGAAGAAGTGAGACAGAACCAACAGGAAATGGAAATGAACATCTTGAGTTGTTTCAGTATGATCAAGGAAAACATCATGCAGGACTTGAATTTTAAAAGATAAGTGGTCAGAGTTTGATTAGTCTGCTTTTTAAATGTTAACATAGAAGATAAGAAACATGTTATTGCTCTTCGATTTGTTATAGCACACCATGTTAGCACTCAGTGTCATAAAACAACAACCACTGTATTTTGCTCCTAGGACCAGGAGTAGGACACAGCGGGCATAGCTTGTCTTGTGCTTGAAAATATGGAAACCCAGCTGGAATGACTTGAATGGCTAGAAATGACTGGATACCTATCTATGGGCTAAATATATAGGGGCCTCAGGTCTTCCTTAAGAGCAACTTCTAGAGATAGAATATCCAAATGGCTTCATTATTTATATGCATGACCCCTTGGTTGAGATTATGAGAATATCTGTGGCCAGCTGGCATTACTCCCTCTCTCTGCATCTAACTTGGCTTCCTTGTAGCATGGCAGACTCATGGCAATTGAACTTCTTGCATGGTGACTGTCTTTTCCCAGGATAAATATTCTGAGAAAGCCAGTCCTCTTGAAAACTAGAATCAGAGCTGACCAACATCACTTTTGCTGCAGTTCATTATTAATAACAATCACAGGTCAGTCCTCAACCTCTCAATAGGGAAAGTGGCATATACCTACAGGGAAGGTGTAGGTGGTCTCACTCAATGGTGGTCACTATTCTACAAGATAAGAATAGCTGTACAGGGGTACACAGAGGTGAGAAAGTCTACTTGGATTTCAAGTTGACAGTCAGGAATGAATAGGAGTAGGAGATTTTCCAAATCTCCCATTTAGAGTGACAACTCTTCCTTTACTAGCACGTTTCAGCAGTCTCTAAATAGAGGTTTTGTATCTATAGAGTTTTTGTTCTTGCGTACAATTTTCTGTGAGTATAAATGCATTCCCTAAAATGTGTAGTATAAAAGATCTCAACAATGTTAACTTCTTCCTAGAGCTTGAGAGAGAATGTGAAGATCAAAAGATGGTGGCCATCTGTGCCTCTGTCCAAGGTGCTGATCCCCTCTTACCCTGACCATATTCTTTGTAAGGTCTTTCCCTTGGACTAGTTATTATGAGTGGTTTTTCTTCCTCAGAGTATTTCGACCATTAGCTCCATGGGATTAGTGGTGGGAGATGAACCTGGAAAGGTAATCAAGGACTGTTTATCAAAAACTAGAGAGTTTGACATTTATTACGCTTTCTGCAAGGAGCTAACTCAAATTTTAAGTGGGGGAGCAGAGTTGAGTCAAATTTTAGAAAGATCAGACGAGTGACAGTGAAGATAATGTATTGGAGTGGGAGTTAATAAGACTAATAAAAAGTAAGTGTTGTTACTACATTTATCACTTTCAAGAAAAGTAACAGCACAGAATACAGATGCATATGGAAATTTTCTTTTACACATGTATCCACACTAATACCAAACACACATGCATACCTGCTTATAGAATTAACAGTTGCTACAGTCCAAGTGGTGTGATCAACTCTTTGTAATGAACAGATACTTTTTCAGCATTCCATTCTTGGAATTGTTTTGAAGTCCAGAAGTATGGATTAGATCATGCTGCTTGCTCCATATTTTCTTGATCAGTCGATATTTTTATAGAATAACTCTAGAAATATATGCTTTCTTGATACTTGAAATAAATGTCCTTATTCAGTTAATGTCTCATTGGGCCAGTTCAGTTTACCTAAGGTGAAAACCCATTTCATCTTGAGGGTCTTTGATCTGAGTGAGATGAAATTCCTCTGATCTACAGATGTGGCAGAGGCTCCAAAAGTAAGAGTCACTGCAGGCTAGCAGAGTCACTTCTGTTTCTGCTACAATGTAGACCCGTATGGTCCTCCACTGAGTCTTCTGCAGCTGTGCGCTAGCAGATGCATGCATTCGCAAATCTGACCCCTGGACAGTATGCTATTAATAATCCATCTTATTCTGTCTCATCACTCTCTTCTCAAATTGTTCCACCAAAGGTTTACCTAGTAATTCCGTGAAATAAGTAATTATTGTTCTTCCTTATTTTAAAAATTCTTGCCTATTTTACAGTTCAAAAATACAGTTCTCACCATGCCACTGCCCAACGAAAAACCTATCACTGGCTCCCCATTGCCCTCAGAATGAAGTTAATGTGTATCTAATGGCCAAAAAGACTCAGAACAATCTAATTCCTTGTCACACCTCAGTCTCACCTCTGGATTGTTCAAAATAGTCTAGTCAAAATAGTCTTGACTTTCCTTCTGTTCCTGGAAAACATTGTTTTTCAACATGGTGGCCTCTACAATTCTGTTCCCTCATCCCAGAACACTCTTCCTCTCATTCATTGTTTAGCCTCTCTTTACCCTCCAGATAAATAATTCACTTTTACCTTTTGAGGGCTTCACCATCTCCAATCTAAGCAGTGACCTTGTTTTTTCTAACAACACTATGTGCTAGTCCCTCTTAGCATGTATTGTGACTTGATGGGAAAATGAAAACCTTTCATGGAGATGACCATGAACTTCTCTGTATCCAGATCCTTCCAGAAATCACCACTGTAAAATGGTTAATCTTAGATGTTTCCAAAAGACAACAAAGATTCTGCATCTGGAAGGGTTGGTCCCACTGACATCCAAGCCTTCTGAAGCAGAGAGCAAACCCTGTAACCTTCTGTCTCCTTGTCCATGATAAAATACATGTCGTTCTATAAGAATCTCTGCCAAAGCCAGCCACTATAAAGATCTCTCCTTGGTGCTGATTCTGACCTTCCTTAGCCAGTGAAGATCTGACATTGGATCCTGTCTCTACTTTCCTATTACTGGACTTTGCTATCACTCTTCTACGGTTATATCAGACTATTCCAAGTCCACATTTAAGCTAGTTACCCATGCTGTGACCACCGTGACTCCACTTCCCTAGGATCTAGTCGAGGAGCCCTGTATAATGTTAGCTGGCACCGTCACTTCTGCCATTGTTTTCTAAAAGCATCATCACTTTTTCAACTGACCCTAGACATGGTGTTCAGTTACCATTCCAAGTCATTTATTTAGCATGAAAATTTATTAGACCATTGTTTAGCAAATTCACCACATTGTACTTTTTACTTAGCAGAATCACTTAATTAGTGTTGTATTACTGGAATTGACTGTCAATTATGTGACTAATTCATTTACTTAGAGAATGAATTTTTTATCTGGGTGAAGCGATTCAAAGTGCATTGTTAACTCTTTAATGATTAAAGGTGGTTGTCAATTGCAATTCATGCTGTAAGGAAAATTTAACTATTTCCTTTGAAGCATCAGATGTTGGAAAAAAATCTTTGAAAAGTGCAGAGAGAGTAGTTTAGAATATTCCATAAAGTAAATAACTTAGAACACTTGGCACAGCTAAGTAAAATTGGATTGGCTCCATTAGAATAAATTATTATGATAGACTCTTGTATGTGCATATGAATATGCCATTTCATTGACATTACTTCCTTGGGTTCTTATAAAAATCGTTGTGGAATAGTAATGGATTATTTGGTTGGAAACCTCTGTGGTATCCCGTGACCTTTGCCTCCTCCTATTATACATCCTTCCATAATCCCTTCCCTTGAATGCATGTTGGATCTTGTAAGCGGTTTCTATTGACTGGAACATGACAAAGTATTGAGATGTCACTTTGAATTTTAGGTGACTGAAAGACTGACTTCCATATTGGGTGCTTTCTCTCATTTGCTTCTTCCGTGGGAAGCCAGCTGTTCTATTGCGAATTACTCTGTGGGATGACCCAATGGGCAAGGAAATGAGAAAAGGGTCTGGCCAACACTTAAGAAGCTGAGGCCATTAGTCCAATAACCCATGAGAAAACTAATCTTCCAACACTCACCAGAGTGAACTTGGAATCAAACTCACCCCAAGTAGAGTCCTCATATACAACTGCAATCAAAATTGACAGGTTGAGGTCAACTTTATGAGGGACCTTGAGGCACAGGCACCCACTAAAGCTGAACCCAGATTTTTGACCCACAAAAACTGAGCTAGTATATACTTGTCATTTTAAGTTGCTAAGTTTTAGGGTGATTCACTATTAGGAATAGATTGCTAGCTAATACATGGCTTAACATGTGGGAATTTGTAATAATTTTCCAAAAGACTTTTGATTAATAAGCAGAGCCAGAATTTTTTCCCACTCTATCTCCTTAGTTGTTTTTTTCATTTTTTTATTTATATATATTTGACATCAATTGTAATCCCCATGTATTCCCCATCACCATATCACCAGTGCACCATCACCTCAGTCCCCCGTGCTCCTGTCTGCCCTCCCCTCTCCCCATCAAGTGTCCCCAATTTGTCCTTGTCTTTTCATTTTTGGTGTTTGTGTCTTTATTGTTATTATTATTACTGTTCTTATTCCTTTCCTTGATCCTTATTTGGTTCCCTTATATTCCTCCTACGGGGGAAGCCATCTGGTATTTTTCTTTTGCCTTCTGACTTACTTCACTGAGCATCATCCCTTCCAGCTCCATCCATGTTCCTATGAATGCATCTTTTTTTCTTTTTTGATTGCTGAATAGTATTCCATCATGTCTATTTACCACAGCAGAACCAGAATTTTACACTAGATTTAGCATTTCAATAAACAGAAAAATGTATGAACTACAATAAAGACCTCATTCCCGCAAAGCTTTGACATCTACTAGGGTGACTATTCCATCGTCTCTATACTAACCATTCCCTTGTGACTGGCAGACCTTCATTATGTGAGAAGCAGCCACTGGGGTTCTGGAGAGGCTGATGTGCAGGCTCGTGAAACAGATCTTCTTTATCATGTTTCAATCAGGAGCTGAATCAGAATTCCCCACTCTGGCGCCCAGGCACTGCTCTGACTCCCATTAAGTGATTACAACAGTAGTTCCCAAACATGACTGGCACCAAACAAAAGCTACTAAGTTCTTAGGTCCAGGATTTAGAGTCAAGGAATCTAAACTGGAGATGTTCCCTGTGCATCACCAAGATTTGGGACCCACGACCTAAGAGCAGGTTGGCATTAAACTGATTTACTTCAAAGTAATTGAAGACCCGCCATGCTCCCCCCGATATGCACACACTGCTTTAGCATGAGAGTACGAGGGTCCGTTCTTCCCACAAGAAAGGCCACTGGGTTTTGTTGCTTGAAAATCATGTTTGGTTGGTTTTGAACATTACGAAGCTGTGTTGCTTCTTTCATATGTTAACAGTAGACGGGATAATGTTGGCTGCTTTTTTACGAACAAACTTAGGACCATTCATGAACAAGTGATATTTCTAATTGATATTTCCCTCAGACACATCTAATCCCTTGCTATTCAAAGAGCAGATCTGGGGCCTCCCTTGTGGCACAGCGGGTTGAGCACAGAACTGTGGGGCTTCTGCAGCCACTGCAGCGTGAGTTCGATCCCTGGCCAGGGAGGGGACCCACATGGCATAGCAGACCTCTCCTGCCTCGCCCTCTGCTCCCCTCAGCAGTGTGTTTCTGTCGATCTGCCTGTTCTGCTCCCCACTCTGTCTCTGGTGGATCCTCTCAACTCCACACCCCTGGACTGCACCCCAGCTCTCGTGTGCATAAATAAATAGAATCTTAAAAAAACACACACAAAAATCAAAGTGCAGATCCTAGGACCAACAGTATCAGAATGGTGCAGGAACTTGTTACAAACGCACACTCAAAGGTCACAGTCCAGATCCACTGAAACTGATTTTAAATACTCTCCCTAAATGTCTATTAAAGTTTGAGAATCATTAGTATAGTCCAAATTCCCAATTTTAAACTTAAGATCCACAGAGGTAAAGTAAATGTACAAGACAATTTAGTGATAAAACCAGGATGAATACTCAGTCTTGCAACACCAAACCTATTATTTTCATTCTACTGATGTCCTGTTGTCCTTGGGGTTTACTACAACCACAGTCTTGACAAGTGTCCAGAGCATTGTTTGAAATGGAAAATGCAAGCTTCAGCCACCCAGCACAATGGCAAACTCATTTCAAGCAGCTGTTGCACACTGAAATTTCCTTCCCCAGACAAGTTTAGTCATTTCATTTTCTCATACACATCAACAAAAGATAAAGTCACCTGTCAAGCTGAAGATCGTAAGACCTGTCAAAGTCAAGTTTTACCGTCAGCTAAGTGTTACTCTGCAACTGCTTTGCATGCCTTGGCCCTGTTACCATTTCGAGGAATGAGAGAGAATAAGAGCAGCCCATCTTACCGGTGGGAGGTGTGACTTCAGGCTTTTTTCCTTCCGTCACATGTTTCCTAGGATGATGTGGATCTGCAGTACAGTGCCACATAAACAGCACAAAATTCCAAGCTGGTTGCAGGCAGTGTGAGCACAACACAATGAGAAACTCCAGTTCACGGCGAACCGAAGCTGGAGTTGCAGAAGTGACAACCTTCAGCTGCATAGAAGCACATCGGATCTGCCGTGTGCACTTGGGGAAGAAATGTATTTTGAGCGAAGGTGGTTTCTTGCTCCCTGCGCCCATCAAGACTGATGGAACTGAGGCAGGAAGTAAAGATCTTGTGACTCTCGCCGTAGAAATTAGAAGACATGAGAGTAGACCTTGAAGACAGATGGGAAGAGTGTTTATCAGCAAGTTGGAGGATGAATTCTGGAGGAGCAGGTGTCTATACCTAAGACATAAGTATTCACTTCCCAACCATTAGATCCTGGGGATGCAGGACAGATGTTCCATTATGTGATGGTTTGGGGTGAGGACAGGAGAGGCAACGTGGCACTACCAATGGCTGGGTTTATTTTTAGTTGTGCCCATGACTCTACCCAACACAGAAATGACCTGTGGGAGCCATTGAAGTTTCTCGTGCTTGTAGACTAAGGTGCTCCCTTGAGCTGTACCACATTCCCTTCCTCTTCCTCCCTTGAGCTGTACCACATTCCCTTCCTCTACAATTCACTTTTCTTTATTCCTGTTTCAAGTAGCTGTTGACTGAAGCGTGTTTTCCTAAGTTCTTTTGAGTCCTCTGTTGATATGAACAGGTACAGCCATATACAGAACTTCCTCCTAATGACTTTAGATTGCCTAGCAATACTAATATCCATCCCTCCAACGTTTCTTTGTACTTGACTGTCATCTCCTAAGTAATACTCTCCCCAGGAAATTACTCCTTGATGGTCAATATTTGTACCATATTTTTTCATTTGTTTGCAATAGTGTTTATGCATCTATCGCATTGTCTGTGGGATGTTTTTCTATTCATCAGAGTTCAGATAGAAGTATCTGAAAGCACAAATGAATAGTAACTATGCAGTATAAACACTGCTCAGGTGTTACAGAAAGGCTTTTTCTCGTGAGCTAAACATTTTGACCATCCAGAATTGGGTCCCTTCTCGACTCTGTGACTTGACAGCACATCTTCGGGATCCCATATTCCCTGTCCACTTTATTCTCTTACCTTCTCGTCTGAGCACTAAGTGGTTAGGAATGAAGAGCATGCTCCGTCATCTTTGTTTTTGTTTCATCTTTGTTTTGTTTTTGTTTTGCGTTTCTTTTATAAAACCTACACCTTGAAACACAGGTATCAGCACTTCTGCTGTCTTCTTTTCCCACTGCTTCATAAAATTGTGACAAAATGAAAAAACAAAACAACAACATGGTTTTCAGTTCTTTAACGGTGAAATCCCTTCCTCAAAAATAATCATACTTAGAAGTCTATTTTATAAAACACAGCTGTAAAAAAATAAAACATTTAGCTCTGGTTGTAACAGAGATGGGGGGAAATCCAAATGCTTGCCAGGCAGCCTGCATGCAAACGCACAGACACACACGTGCACGCAAACACACAGGTTCAATTTCCTCCTGGACCACAAAAGAGACTCTGAACCCAAGTCTCCTTTCCTAGTCCTTAGTACACTAAGGCTCAGCCCTTAGGACGCTAATTCTGAATACCAGTAATTTTCTTATCCCCGCCCCTGTAGGCCATGTGGGTGAAGCTTTACCCAAAATGAAAATAATGACCCCAACATCAGCCACTTAAACCACGAAAGGCTGACAGCTTTCAACTACCCAGGCTTGGGTCCCAAGAGTTGGGTCATCACACAAATGGGAGCCTCTAAAATGGAGCAGTCACAGCATGGAAGGAAGTGCCCTGCCCTGTGGACCCTGAGTTCTAAAAGCAGCAAGGAAAGGCTGGGGCTCAGTTTGTGAGGCTCTGGCAGACTTTCAGGGTTCACCGGCAGACAGATACATTTCAGTATTGCCAGAGCCACCCCGGGCCAGTGCCCAGCCCTCCACCTGGAGACAAGGGAGAAGCTCAGGCTGGTGTTCTGTTGCATGAGGGAGCTTTGGAACTGTGTTGCCTCTTATGGCAATGTGGGGGGGTGGGGGGACGACGACACAGGAATCCGCGTGATTTAATTGTGTTACACTCAGCACATGCATGCATAGGCACCCACAGGTGACACTGATGACCTCTGAATAAGGTCAGTGGAATGTGCAAGTGCGGATTTCCTAACCGTGATGCTTCACTGCAGTTATGCCAGGTGTCTGCGTGGGGGCAACTTGGTGAAGGCTACACAGAGCCTCACTGTTAGTTCTTTCAACTGCATGTGAAGTTTACAATTATCTTGAAACTTCCTTTTTTTTTTTTTTTTTTTTTTTTTTNAATTATCTTGAAACTTCCTTTTTTTTTTTTTTTTTTTTTTTTCCATAAAGACTGTATGCTGCTCATAGGTAACTTCCAAGCCAGGTCACATCTGTTAACGTCTTCAAAGATGTTCATGCTTTTCTAGTATACCCTCACTTGTCCATCCAATCTGTGATGAAAGCATTCGACCAACATCTAACAGTTATAAAGTGGTTTATTTGAGGATTTTTTTCTTAATCATTTTTGACATTGGCTTGTCTAATGCACTTGTGTTTTTAAAGGAAAGAGCCCGCCTCTGCTTCTCTTCAGGGTCTTTGCGATCACTTTCCCCCTGTTGTGTTCCATTAACATCTGTTCCTGCACATACTCACTACTTTCAGTGGCTCTACTTTTTCTCTCTCCAAGTCACATTTGTATTTTTAAAATCCACTCGTCTTTTTCCATGACCTACTGCATTATTGCTGTGGTTTGTACCTTCTTTAATCTAGATGTATTTATAGTCTCTTATATTCTCAATACTTGGGGGGGGTGGACATTTCTGAGTATTCTGTCTGCCAGCTCTCCCTCATGGAGAGACAGTCTCTCTCATGGCTTGTCGTTCTTTGCATTTTATTTTTGCAGTCTGACTTCACCTTTAGCGGGGTGTTGTGTATGGGAATTACGTGTCTTGGATCGTGGTTTCTCGTCGACAGGAAGTAGGATTCTCGGGTGGCATCATGCAGGTTTATTATAAACTGACTTCTGAGTTTGGGGTTAAGGTTGCTCTGGCATACAGGCAGACCCTAGGCTCTCGCACGGGGAGGTCCAGGCTTTCAATGCCTTTGTTCTTCATCTCTGTTTGAAAGCTGAATACCATTTTATATGGACCTAACTTTGCATGGCAGCATCACTGCCCCCATCATTGAAAACCAACACGGTACACCTTTCTTTTTAGCCTACTAATTGATACTTTTAACCTGTGCACACACTTTTACAGATATAAATGCACTTGAAATTAGATTATTTCATTAAAATTAAAATCAAAATAGTCTACATCGACTGTCCATTATGAAAGGTAAAGAAGGTGAATCATTTTATCAACTTTGTGTAATGGTTTAGAGGTCACCCACTACCTAGTTTTTGGCAACAAAATATCATATTTTGGTGAAGAATTTTCATATTAGATTTTTTATATAATTTCTCTAAGACTTTTTTAAAAAGTAATTTAAAGGGTTTTCAGTTTTTTACTTATACCTATTTTACATCATTATTCATCTTAAGACTGCTTTATAGTTCATTCTGTTTTGATTCACATGTGTTTTGGTTTTTATATTTATGTTCGACTGACTTTAGTGTCTAATGAATGAATTTTATAATATGATTTCCTCCAATATTTTGGATTATTTTAACTCTTTCCCCCTTCCCCTCTCCCCACTTTCCCAAGCCTCTGAGAAAGAGTTGAGCCAGTATGATGTTTGTGAATGTTTATGTAGCAGAGAAAACTTTTCTATTGTCTCATGTATGGAAAACAACTTACATCGATGTATAATATGCACGGAATTTTTTCCTCAAAAGTTTTGTTCAGATTACTTAAATTTAGGCAACAGAAAACATGGTCAGTATCATTTCCTCTCTTTTAAAACCATTGTTTTCAGCCTAGGTGTGTATCTAAGCCGTGCATACTCCTACATCGGTGTTTAAAGAACTGTAGCAAGAGATTAGTTCTAATTTTAACTTGTATATGAAAAAAATTCTTCCAGGGGAAGATTTAGGTTTGTATTCTGCCAGAGTGCTGTCTTTACGTTGTATCCTTTATTATTACTTCTGTTTCATTTTTTTCTGTTCTTTAGCAGCTCCAATTATCTGTCTTTTATATGTCTGTTTTCTTTTCTCTGAAAATGTCTTTTTGCTGCCTTCACACATGAACACACATGAGCCGATGATAAATACAGAGGAAATAGAGGTCTCATTGTTCTCATTCCCTGGCATTTTCACTGCAAGGTTCTCAAATTAATTCTTTACAATTGTCTGCCTTTTGCTTATTGCTATCACAGATTCCAATTGCTTTCCTTACCACCTTTCCTTGCCTCGCCCAGCAAATGTTTTTTTTCTAGTTCATTCTCTCTCTCTCTCTCTCTCTCTCCCCACCCCTCCATTGTTTTACACCCTTGTTTGTATTTTGGAAGTACAGGGTCTCCCTTCAGATGTGGTGACCATAGCCCAGCCACCATCTAAACACCATAGTTGTCTATCACTCACAGTCAGTTACATCTGATGCTTCGCCAAAAAAAAAAAAAATTCATTGAGGTCCCTTCCAGCTTTAGAGGGGAAATTCCCTATGTTGGACTAGGTAAAAGATGGTTTTGTATAATTCCAGATATTTTAAAGAAATTTCAACAAATTGAAGTCCTCCCCTTCGTCACATATAGTTATGATGCCAATGTAATTAATGAACATTCCTCCAAAATTCTGATACGAGCTCAGCTGACAGACTTAGATTTCTTTTTTTTTTAAGATTTATTTATTTATGCATACAAGCACTGGGGTACAGGCCAGCGGTGTGGGGGGTGAGAGGATTCACCACAGACAGAGCGGGGAGCAGAACAGGCAGATCAATGGAAGTACACTGATGAGGGGAGCAGCGGGCACAGCAGGAGAGGTCTGCTTCGCCATGTGGGCCCCCCCCCTGGCTGCTGGCAGGGATCGAACTCCTGCTGCAGTAGCTGTGGTTTGCTTCATAGTGCGTTGCTTAACCCACTGCGCCACCAGGGAGGCCCGACAGACTTAGATTTCAATGTTACTATAAATTTACTTTCTTGCAACTCTGCTGGTGTCTAGTGGGGCTGATCTCGCCTGCTAGCCACGTGATAGATATCTTCAGGCTTCTCCCGGGGGAATCCTGTTTAACCCTGGCGACAACTTCTTAGATGATGTGAATTCTGGCTGCCACCCTTGTCATCATCACCATCATCACCATGTCTACGATCATTTACAAATAATTATCTTAGCCTCAAAATAACGGACCTGAAACCCCATAGCAGGAAAGTTAGGAAGTTCATATCTGAATCCAAGTTTGGTCTTCAAAAGCAGCACTTTGCCCCGGTGTCCGCTTGGCCACAGGCCCAGTGTGCTGTTCTCACCTAAGCAGGTGACCCAGTGCCATCCACTTCAAGCCTTCCCTCGTCTCTCCAACTTTTGCCCTCTCAAGAAGCCATCTCAAAATACTGGCTCATCCACTCCTTCTAGAGTCCACTCCAGCTCTCAGTAGCATGCTTAGAGCTGGATCTGGTTCTGGACGCATCCACGTGCACCTGCAGCGTCCTTGACGTTGGCCACTATGTGTTGCAAATGTGATGAGTCTGAATTGAAATGCTCCGTCCATATAAAATGTGCATTGATTTCAAAGCCTCGGGGTGAAGAAAGAATATGAAATAGATCAATAATCATTTCGTATTGATTATGTTGAAATAGTATTTGGGCTGTATTAGGTTACATAAAATGTATTGCTAAAATCAATTCCACCTCCTCCTTTTCCCCTCCCCCACTGTTGCTACAAGAAGATGTTTCTTACACACATGGCCGACCTCCACGAGTATCCCCCGACCTCTGTCCACCAGACCCCTACTGTGTCACTCCAGAGTGCTCTCCCTTTCTGTGTCCTTTCTCTAGATCTGCATGGCCCAGTAAGTACAATATCCATAAGCCCCATGCACATATTTAAATTTAAATCGATGAAAATGAAAGCATAAAACTCAGTTCGTCTGTCACCTCGGCCACTGTGGTAGTGGCTACCAAATCACAGAACACAGGTCAAGCTCATTTTCATCATTGCAGGAGTTTCTATCTGAGAGCTGATACAGTTTGGACATGGCATGGCAAAACCATGCGGTTCGGGGGCTCACAGCTGGAGAAAGGTTCCCATCGTGCCTAACTTTGCTGCTCCTCGTCCTCCCAGCTCCCAGGTCCTATCCACTCCCACCTTTGCTAGACTTGTTTAACACACCTTATCCCTTCCTCCTGCGAGGGCTGTGGCACGCTTATCTCCCTCTGAACACTCCCCCTTGCACCCTCCTGTACGTGCCCACTAGCTAACACTGTGCTTTGTGCGAACTAGGAACTCAGTAAATATTTGTTCACCAGTTGGAGTGGCAGTTCCCACTAAGTGACTGGAAATACACCTGTGGCTGAAGCTATGGTGCCTGGGAGCAGGGCAATAAAAGAGAGAGAGAAGGTAGAAGCGAGGTTCCCAGAAAAGAAGGAAGAGGAACTGGTAGAGACAGAAGGGAGGAAACCATTGCCCCCGGATCGCAAAGATGACCAAAGACCCTGCTGCCTCCCCACCAGCCCCTCATAGGCAGCTGCAGTTATCACAGGGCTTCCAGAGGCTTAAGCAACAGCTTTAGAAGTACAAAGGAAACCCAAAATATTATTGTGTGATAGATAAACATGGAGACCCATACATGAGATGTTGGAAAGGCATGGAAATGAAGGGTCTGGTGAGGAGAAAAATGAAAAGCGTGCTCTCCCTGGCCCGGCTGGTGTGAGTGAGGTGTGATGGGCACCACGTGGGTCCGGCACCCTTGTCAAGTTTGCAGCAGACTCACACGTTGGTTTTAAAGCTCCCTCTCGAATAGGAACATCATAACGCTTTTTAATTGGGGCTGATAAAAACGTAGCATTACTTGTAGGTTCCTGAGAGAAGTGAGTTGTGAAATTGGGTTTTCATTAAACCTAATGATGGAAAATTAAGTATAGTGCGTCTGGTGAAATGGGGTGTGATAAAAGGCATCACTTCTGCATTATCGGAGGTTAATAAGGGAATAGGTGAGGTAAGATACATTGGAAAAAGGAGCCCAACTAGTTGAATTAATAAACCTTGAAAATCCCTTGGTTCCGAGTCTTCACAGCATCATTAACAGCAGTGACATTATTACAAATGTTTCAGCCACACGAGTTGCTCAATTTTAGACGCATTTGTTTTCCACCAGTACTGGTTTTGCTGACACCAAGTTTACGGTCTGTCTAGCGATGTGTTTAGGGGAAATATCCATATTAGCAGCTCTTTGGGTTTGGAAGCGGGGCATCTCGTGCAAGTGGCCATGTGCTGGCTCTAAGAAGCCTGACTGTGCCAGGCAGCTGGTCCCCCAAGCAGCCCGTGACCCTCGTCCTTCAGGACACCAGGGGGTTCCGACGACATCCGTCCACATGTGTTGTGGGGGGGTAGAAGAGAGGCACAGTGGGGCCGCGAGCATCCATCTGACTCATCTTCTCCGCCCCCCAAAGCCAGGAGCACTGTTCACAGACGGGTCCCTCACACCCACGGCAGCAGTGACACCGACAAGGAAGAGTGGGCGTCTCTAAAGAAAGGGGCTCTTCTGGCCACCGCTGACAGCCTTGTCCCCCTCGAGTTTCCAGCCACCACCTTCACTTACCAGTCGCTTTGTTTCCGCGGCAAGTGCTGGCTTCTCCAGCTCCTGTCCTTGTGCTGCACACGGTGCCTCGTGTCTGTTTTCCCTGAGACCTTGAGGGGGGTTCTGGACAACTCTGTGCGCTTGTAAGGAACAGTGGGTGCTCAGGCTCTTTCTCACCTCCCCACCACTAGCCTCTCCGGCTGCCAACTGTGGCCTTTCTTTCCTCCCAGGGTTCATTACCCACGTGAGACACCGTGTTTTCACGAAGGCGCTTGGGACCACGAGCGCAGGGGCGCCCGCACCTCTGTTCGTGGACCCCCGGGCCAAGGAGCGCGACACGGGCACAGGCACCTGGAGGTGCAGAGGCCTGAGCAGAGAGGGCAGGAGAGCACAGGGCGGCGTGTATATTGATGCAGACACCTGTGCCGAGAAGGGAGCAGTTGGGGAGCAATAGAGGAGAGCATCCAGAGAGAGTACAGATGGGGGGTAGGGTGGTTCTAGAGGCCTGGATGGCTGTCTGACTCCCTAGCCCCCCACCCCACCCCCGGACTGCTTCTATGTCTGCTCCCCTGATTCGGCATTAAGGACATGCTGGGATTCCAAAGGCCCCAAACTCTGTCTCTGTCTGCCGGAATCAACAATGAACCTGCCGGCCTTGGGGGTGGCACAGCAGCACCCCAGTGCGGCCCAGAGCCCTGCGCAGACCCGGTGACTCCAGCTCCTGGTCCCGAGGGTGTGGGGGGGGAAGAGAGGCAGCCCACGTCTGCCTAGTGTCCGCGCCAGCAGGGCGGTGACGATGCGTCACCGTAACCTACGACCCCAGAGATGAGTAAGCAGCACCTGTCTTACATGTACTCGGGCCGGTGGCCCCGACACCCAGCCCGGCGGCTTCCGTGCATACCTGTGTGCCCTAGATCTGTCTGCCAGTGAGCCTTTCCTGCCACGACAGCCCTCTGCCTCGGGCACATGGAGGAGTCCCCTGCACACACAGCCAGTGTCTGATGGATTGTTGTGCCATGAAGGCAAACGAGCTGCAGGAAACATGGATTTTGAAGGACGAGCTGTGGAAGAGCGGGAATCTGTGCCGCGCTTCCCTGGGGGGGGGGGGTGACTTGGCATTGGCCCAGCGGGGCCTCGGAAGTGCCTTCCAGGGCCTGAGGATGTGTGGGAGAGACAGTTCGGATCTGCCAATCTGCCAGCCCTCGTCTTGTACACGCTGCAATGCGAGGGCCCAGGGAGCAGGCTGACCATCTTTGGGGCAGATGGTGCAACCAAGACCAGATAGTTCTGTCCCTGAAAGACTGACGGTGTCTGCCTGGCAGGGAGGTAAGAGGGCAAGAGATGGATTTATGGGTTCAAGGCACAGCCCACGTGTGTGCCACTTTCTGGGGTGCCCAGACTAACAGACGACAGTTAGGACAACTCAGCAGACGCCAGGTTTCTTCGGAAGGGAGTAAAAGTCTTACATCAGGGAGAGGTTCATGAAGATGAGAGACTCAGGGCCCAGGCCTGCAGGGGTTGCCGGCAGGACAAATGGAGCCGCTCCGGCTTCCCTGCATATATGGTGGCTCAGCGACATCCCTAGATTGAGGGGGCTAAGTGGTGGGGGGCTGGGCAGCGGGCAGGAGACTGCCACTGACACAAGCCAGGAGGGAGCAGCTGGAAGTCCCTGCTGTTTGCTGGGTTCCCAGTGGACAACCGGAAAAACATGAACTAGAAACAGGTGCCAGGTAGAGCCGAAATACACATGTGCCTCTGCCCCGGGGGGCTCTCTTCCAGAGATCTCACTTCCTAAGCCAGAGGGTGCGCCGATGAGCAGCCTGTCTGGCTGCTTCTGGCTCCAGGTTGGCCCAGGCGGGGCTGGCACAGGCCGGGATGACACCCAGCCTGCAGCTCTGCCCTCACGCCAGCAGGATGACCCCTTGAAAGAAACGGCCCGAGAGTCGTTGCACTCATGACTGTGTGTTCTTTTAATTTTTAAATCTACCACCACACGGCCTCCCTGGTGGTGCAGCGGGTTGAGCACCGCACTGGGAAGCATCCGTGGCACAGCAGCGTGAGGTCGATCCCCGACCAGGGAGGGGACCCACAGGGCACAGCAGACCTCTCCTGCCTCCCGCTGCTCCCCTCAGCAGTGTTCCTCTGCCTGTTCTGCTCCCTGCTCTGTCTGGTGACTCCTCTCACCTCCCGCGACTCTGGCCTGTCCCCAGCTCTTGTGTGCATAAGTCAATGAATCAATCAGTCTATGGCCAAGCACTTGCCCAGGAGGCAGGGCGAATCTCCTCTCTGTGGTTTCCTCATCAGCTGGTCCTGGGCTAGTACCCCCGCCCTCCTCGGGTCAGGCTGGGAAAGGAGCACGGGTCAGGGGACCAAACTGCCATCGGTGATGCTCTTTTTGCATCCTCCTCTGAAGCAGATGGCAGCCGTGGCGAGCTGGCCCAGCCCACCCTCACCATCCAGACGCACCCCTACCGGTCCTGCGACCCCGTGGAGATGAGCTACCCCCGGGACCAGTTCCAGCCCGCCATCCGCGTGGCAGACCTGCTGCAGCACATCACCCAGATGAAGAGAGGCCAGGGCTACGGCTTCAAGGAGGAGTACGAGGTAAGAGGGCGCCGGGGCAGACGTGCGACGGGTCAGAGGCTGCGTCAAGGCTGTGCCTCAAAGCGCGGTCGCGGGCCAGGAGCTTCAGTATCACCCGCTCAGCCGCCGAGTCTGCTTGAGCCTGCGTCTTCCTTCGGTGGGAAGACTGGTCGAGCCCCTCCCACACGTGAGAAAGCCGCCAGGGCCCGGGAGTTGCTCTGGGCGGCTTGCTCGCTCTGGTCACCTCTGCTTCATTTGTGTTCTCCAACGCCCCAGTTACTGCGCCGCCTCCAGGGCTGTTCTCCCTCTACCCTCTGCAGCTCCACACCCCGGCCCGCCCGCCCTTCCCCTCGTCCCGGCATCTCCAGCACAGGATGCGTGAGCAGGGACCCCTCCGGGCTCCAGGGAGCAGGCTGGCAGCAAAGGACCAGAAATGCCAGAGCACAACCATCCCGCTTCGGGGCCTGGCCCTGACCGGTCTCTAGCGCCTCCTCTCCCCAGCATTCTTTTCGGCATCCTCAAAAATTCCCTTTTCTTTTTCCCAGCTGCCAGGAAAAGAACTCCCACACTCCCCTTATTTCATTGTGCAGCACAATTTAACTTTCTTTGTCTCGGTCCTTTTGTTTCAGTGCTTGGGCCTCACCTTTCACAAACAAAAAGTGAAGTAAAATAAAAGGGAAACTCATTAAGATGTTTTCCTGAACCCCAGAGGAACCAGGCAGCCCCCCTCAGGCAGGTGGAACGCAGCTGCAGCCACTTGAAAATAGGCATCTCTTTCTCCACTTCTTTCCTCTCTCCCTCTCGTTCTTCCTTCCCAAAATATCTTTCCAGCATCCACTCTGTGCAAGGCTCCCAGTTATATGCACTATTTTTCTGGTGGGTTTTTTCCCCCCCACAGACAGCCTGTGCCCCAAATACGCTGGGCTGGGCCTCAGTGTGCAGTGAAAACACATTGACTCAGACGCGACACATTTGGAATTCTTGATCGTGCAGACTAAGTTTATCTCTCAGACTATATTCTGAAAAAGAGCTTTCAAAGCAGTATATTCAGTGAGGTCATGAAATCATGCTGAACTGGGGCCTGGGATCCAGGCGGCAGGTTCTGATACGATAAACTATGTGATCTCAGCGTATCTTTTTGCTACCTGAATTTTTAAATTATTAGTTGAATGAAGCATTTGGATAGGTGATTTCTAAGGGCCTGTCTGGTCCTAAAACTTTATGAGAACATAAAGTATGGTGGCAAGAGGCACGTTTGGCACCTTTACAAGAACAAAAACATTTATGTCAATGGCTGTAAGTAATTACCAACTCAGAGAACCAGCAGTTTATTTCAAATATGGTCTCAATGCAATGGCATTCTTCATATGTCCAATCTGCCACTTTTATAAGGGTGCTGAGACGAGGGCAGTTGAGATGGAGCTGGTGTCCTCCCCCCATCCCTAGATCTTATTTCGTAGGGGGTTAGCTGGATCATCCCACCCCTGAAGTATGTGGGTGCCTGTGTGCCTGCTTCTGCACCCCAGTAAATCCGTATGATGACCGAATGTCAGGAGAGGGTCCATTGTTGGTGAAGGCATGTTCAGCACGATGGTTTCATAAGTCACCAGTCGTAACAGTTCATTGGTTTTAAAGTTTCAAACGGAATTAAGAGAGAGATGTGAATTATCAGGAAAGGGAATAAGTAATCAAAGAAACACCATTCTGAGAACTTGAAATCTAGAATTTGAAAAGAGAAATACCAATATATTCGACTATTTCGATGCATGTCCTTCCAGAATGTTGTCTTAGAAACATCCATTTCTGTATGGTGGCATTTGAATTGAATTTTTATTTATTTCTTTTTTGTGTCTTTTTGCATTTTCCAAACTTTCTAATGTGGGAACCAACTGCTTTCACAATGAGAGAAAACAATACATGTTATTCTATCAGTTAAACCGCAACCAGAAATAACTAATTAAAGTAGTCTTGCCCTCATTTAGTTCAAATTATATTAATCAGCTGGAATGTTTAGCTTCTAGTTAACAGCATTTCCTGATTAACTGGAGGTTAATTGGAAAACCTCACTTAATGAAAGTCTTTTCTCAATGTGCTAGTCCATTTTCCAAGACTAACTGGATATTGCTATGACCGTCTGGAATTTTCATACTGAGCATAAGAATCACAAATCTGCTTCAAAACTGTGTCCTCTGCAGACATAGGCTCCTTGACGTCTGATTTTTCTCTCAAGACAACACACTATGTGCTCTGTTGTCTGTTACTCCTGCTCAGTTATTACATACAAATGAGTGAGTTTGACAAAGTGACATATAAGGGGCCTCTCAGCTATAGTAAGCTGTGTCTTCTAAGATTCAATTCAGTGGTATAATCCCTTAAAAATTTGTTCAGTAAATCCATACTGAGTATTTACTATTCCCAAGCATTAGTCTAGATATTTGGGATCCAGTAGTGAATAAAATGGACAAAAATTGATTCTCTTGGGGAGCCTGTGTTCTGGCAAGGCAAACAAGAAATCAAAGTAGGCTTCAAAGTTCTTTTACGATAATATAATGTGTTATGGTACATGATGTACTGTTAGGGAAAAATACTGTTGGCTGTGTTACATCCATCCTGTATCTTAGTGACACAAAAGAACGATTGTGCACAGTGATTGTGCGGGTCAGGAACGGGCACAGGGCACCACACAGGTTGTGTCTGCTCCATGGTGTTGGAACCTGGACTCGGGGGGTTTTAAGGTTGGGGCCGAAATAATCTGAAGCGCCTTTCCTAACATATCTCATGTCATGTCCGTCTCATGAAATTTCAATTTTAAGACGTTTGGCCACTTTCCACACACCAGGAGTTATTCCAGTCTGAGAAGATGGGGTGACTGAGCCCTTGCCTACTGGGAAACGTAGAGCCTTTTCTTGGAAATATGCACATAAACTGCTCATCTCACTGGCTTGACATGTGTTGCCACACAGGTGTGCCTGGAGTATAACAAGAACCCTTTTGGGTGGGGCCCATGAGAACCAACCTGGGGATGCATGGGCAGTGGCCTTCTGGAAGATGTCAAATCTAACCCAAAACTTGGGAAATAGGAATAACCAAATGAAAATAAAAAGAGTGTTTAGGCAGAAAGGCTGGAACAAGCTGCTACAAGGGGCTGTGCACACAGGATGAGTGTAAAGAGCCAGAGGCAGCCTAGTCCATAAGCAATGGGAAGGAACATGGAGGTAGATGAGGCTGGAATCATCTGTAGGGCCAGATGTTGGCTGGGGGACGAGGGAATATTTGTCAGCTAAAGAGCTGAGATTTTATTTCAGGGCTATCAGGAACCATTGAAAGGAACAGAGTTTTTTTTATTATTATATTTTTTAATATAAATTTTTTAAATTTACATATACTTGACATCAGTTGTAATCCCCATGTATTCCCCATCACCATATCACCAGTGCACCATCACTTCAGTCCCCCGTGCTCCCGTCTGCCCTCCCCTCTTCCCTCCCCACCAAGTGTCCCCAGTTTGTCTTTGTCTTTTCATTTTTGGTTTTTGTTTCTTTCTTGTTGTTATTATTATTGTTCTTATTCCTTTCCTTGATCTTTATTTGAGGAACAGAGTTTTTAAAAGTGTGTTTGCAGTTTAGATATAACTACCTGACAGATATCAAAGAGGGAGACCAGAGACAGGTGGTAGGTGGTTGGGACAGTAATTCAAGGAATAGGTTGAATTGCCTGGACCAGGAAACTCGACCAAGAGTCCAGGCAAACCCACACGTTCTCTCTTGTAGAACTAGGAAGTCAGCTCAGTTCATCCTCTTGGGCCATCATAACGTGAGTCTCCGATATATATTTTAAGTTCAGTGACTTGATATATGAGTCATCCTGAGTTGAGTGTCAGAATGCCTGGACTCAGGTCCTGTCTCATTAAGTAGCTGAGTGACCTTGAGCTGGTTCCTCTAACTCTCTGGGCCTAAATTTCCATATTCACACAATAAAGGCCAGGGGATTGGTCAAATGATATAAAGAGCACTTCTGCCCATAATATTTTGGAAGTCTACATAGAAACTCATTGTCTAGGCCAGATGGACTGCTCAGTTCCACTGAACCCCCTCTAGGGCTTTCACCCCCATAGTTCTATCTCAAGTCCTAGCAACCACAATTGACCACATATCTCGTGTTCCTAAAGCACAAGAAAGCCTAGGGAAAATTAGGAGTCACTGCCATCTGAATCTCACTCTTAGAGGTTCCTAATATTGGCTGCAAACAAGAATTGCCTGGGAGAGACCACCAGCACCCAGGCCATCTCCAGACCAGTTCAACTGGAAGAACCAGAAATAGGCTCCAGCAAGTAGCCATGTGTCAGCTCTCTAGGTGATTCCAGGGTGTCATCGAGGTTGAAGGACACTGGTCTAAAAGGGGTGAGTCCTGCTTGTCCCTACATTGTCTCACCCACTCTCCTTGTCCCTGGTCACACCTGGTGCCCCTGGGGGCATGTGATCCACCTTGAGACCTCCCTGCTGCTGGCACAGAGCCACCAGGGGCTTCTGCAGGCAGTCTTGGACTATAGGGGCTTCCCTCCTCCCCCCCACCACTTCCCCAGCCCAAGTTCCCCGCTGTCCTCAGTTATAAAACAAAAGCCCCTAAGCCTGCCAACAAGTGCTAACAAGTGAAGGGAAATGTATCAGGCTTGGGGAACAGACAGGAGAACAGAAAGAGGGGACTGTGTGGTGGAAGGAAAGAGGAGAAGCATGTTAACCCCAGTCCAGTCCAGGCGGTCTGTCATTTTGATGAATGGAGCAAGCCCAGTAGGGCGAGCAGAAGGTATCTAGTTATTACAGCTCCATTAAGACTATTTAAGGCAACAAGGAACAGCTGTGAGGAATATGATGCCGCCTAATGAAGAACAAACATTTGTTCACTTTCCAGCTCTGAGCGGAAGCGCCGTGTGCATGGTTTTCGTGGAGACAGGCCAGGGCTGCTGTCTTCCTCTTCATCTTGTGGGGGCGGTGGTGGGTTGGGGCAGTCTCCCGAAGGGACGTAGCCATGGGGTGGATGCTTTGGGGCAACCCCTTCTCGGCTCGGAGCCACCTGAGTGAGGCAGAGAGACCACCTCCTCTTTGGGCATCAGAGTCACAGTGGGTGGCCCCCAGAAGTTCTTGTTCAGCTCCCGAGTTTGCAAATGAGAAGGGTTCTAGAGAGGGCCTGGGAAGCAGTGGCAGATGCCCACGTGATGGAGGGGCGGACGGTGGGTGCTCTCCAACGCTGGGAGCTCGACAGGGCCCTGGCACTCTACCAGCTCATGTCACTCCACCCCCTCTGGATTGAAATAGGGATAAGATGGACCATTTTCAGGGGTGACCAAAAGACCGTGTGGTTTCAGACTTGCAGCTGTCCTAGCAGGAGTGAGCTCATGTAGGAGAGATCATCCAGTCTTTTCCTTTGAGCTTATTTTTACTGTTTTTAATGTATTTTTTTTAGATTTATTTAATTATATTTGACATCATTTGTGGTCTCCAGGGAATTCCCGCCACCATTTCACCCGTGTACCATCACCTCAGTCCCTTGTGCTCTTTCTACCCTCAACCCAGTCTCTAACCCACACTCCCCCTGAATGATCCCTTTGGTTTGTCTTTGTCCTTTTGTTCTTGTTGTGCTTTTTGTTTGTTGGTTTGTTTGTTTTTGGCTGTAATTGTTCATTTCCTTGAGCTTGCTCTCATTTTTTTTTTGTAGTTGTTCCTTTACATTCCTCCTAAGAGTGAAGCCATCTGATATTTTTCTCTTGCCTTCTGACTTATTTCACTGAGTATAATTCCTTCTAGTTCCATCCATGTTTCTATAAATGACTCTAGTTTATCATTTTTGATTGCTAAATAGTATTCCATTGTGTATATGGACTACCTCTTCTTGATCCAGTCATCTACTTTTGGGCATTTGGGTTGTTTCCAGGTCCTACCGATTATAAATAGTGCTGCAGTAAACGTGGGGGTGCAGGCACACCGATCTTTGGGATCGGTGTTTTTGTGTCCTTTGGGTAGATCCCTAGGAGTGGGATTCCTGGGTCATATGGTAGCTCTGTGTTTAGTAGACTTACCATTCATTTTTGGAACCCAGCAAGCAATACACAATGAATTTCCCCCAACCAAGTGGGCAGTTTTCAAGCGATATCATGGAAAAATCCCTTGGCCGACAGTCAAAACTGGTCTCAGTCTGCTCTTGATTTGCTGGGTGCTGCTGGACGAACTGCTGTCTCTGGGCTCCAGTTTCTTCTCCTGTGAAACGTTCGAATGCACAGACTCCTGAGGTCGGATCGTGCATGCTTCTACTGGCCAAAACTGCTTGGCCAAAAACAGTGGCCCTACTGTGTGCCGTGTACTGTTGAGAGCACTGCAGATAGTTAGAAAGCCGAATAAAGCAAACAAGGGCGTTACTTAAAAATAAGTACATTTTCTTCCCACACCAAATAATTGCATAACAGAACTCCACTTAAAATGCTTCATCGGCACATCAGTAAGAGCAGTGCAGGGGGCTCAGGTTTTGTTGGTGTTCATTTTTGCTTCTTGCCAGTCACTGCTGCCAAGATCAATCCGAAGCTTCACAAAAGATAGAACACTCAGTAGAAGAAAAGTTGAAGACGACCCAGTAAAGAAAAAATCATGTGGACACAGAGAAAGGGATCCACAGGTTCCTGGACTTGGAAACATAAAAGAGTTGAAATGCACAAGCCAGTTCTTGGAAGGGAAACAAAGATGCCCCCTAGGAAAAGAAATAAAGAATGAAATTAGTTGGGAAATGGAAGTTTTCCACCCCTTAGATAGTCTTCCTGTAGAGAATGAGCAAGGTCGTGATTATGGCCTTTGACGGCAGGTTTAGGGGAGACTGGCTGGCACAGAGGCAGCCACCCAGAGATTTATCATGCAGATGAAGACGGCGTGTGGAGGGGCCTAGAATCTGGAGCCTGAAGTGGATGCCAGGAAACCCCAGATCATAGCTCAGCTGGGACGAGTACCCTTGTGAGTTTCTCTTTTAAACTGTAGACTTCTGGAAGCTAGATGCAGGACTTACCATCTCTCTCCCCCCAAAAAACCAGAAAATATTCCAAGCACGAAATATTTACTATCTTGTAATTTTAAGTGATTGAGGGAGTTTTATGAGCTGTTGGGAGACTAAGGGCTGGTCTCAGTTGTGGTCCACAGATTTAATAAACACCCACATTTACTGAAGTCTGCAGCTAGCTGGCTGATGGCAAGGACTGCCATGGACAGGTGTGCAGGTTGTGTATAACACAAGAACATCACAGCCACGGGAACACTATGCCTGTGGTAGACACGATAGTTTCTAGGTATATTATGAGCAGTTTCTGTTCATATCAGTTCCTGTTCCTCCTCCCAATCGAGGGAGGGAAAAGGGAGATTAAAAAAAACAAAACAGGATTTTCCAATGAAAGAATCCAACACAGAAAGACTCTTAGTCTCTTTAGATGCCCAGAGTGTCTACATTTATATTTTAGGTTGAATCCTATGCAAGAATTTGCTTTTCAACCTACCTTGCTGCTTAAAACAATGGTTCTTAAACCAGAGGATACTTAGGAAAGAGCAGGTAGACGCAGGTGCATGGATGAGGACTGAGTCAGGTCTCTGCATTTTACTAATTTCTCTGAAATTTGTATACAGACCAAAGTTTGAGAACCGCTGTCCTAAAAATGTCCATGTGGAGGGTTCGTGTTCCAGTGGGGCCTTTCAAAGGCTGTTGTGACTCTACCCACAGGCACACTCAACTATTCTGCCTTGATCAAAGCTTCTGTCACAGACAAATACCCCCATCTTGCTGCAATCTGATTTTCTACTCAGCTTCTCGAGCAGAACTCATAAATTACTGTCTACTTAGTGACATGGTGCGCAATAATATTTGCTCTCCTGATGCCACTCTGAGTAGACGTCATTCGTCATCCTCTCCTACCTTCTCGGTTCACATTTATAATCCCTAAAGCATGTGGTTTTAAGCATGGAAGGAGGCATGTCTATTTAGTAAAGCTTGGCCTCCACCAGAGCTGCCACTAACTCATACAGCACCTTGGAATGAAGAAGCAGAAGGTACTTCACTGTCATCTTCCAGAAACTGTTCATAGTATACCTAGCAACTATCATGTCTACCACAGGCATAGTGCTCCATGGCTCTAATGTTCTTGTGTTATACACAACCTGCACACCTGTCCATGACAGCCCTTGCCATCCATCAGCTAGCCGCAGACTTCAGTAATGTGGGTATTTGTTAAATCTGTGGACCACAACTGAGACCAGACCTTAGTCTCCCAACAGCTCATAAAATTCTGTCTCACACCCTACATACTACATCTAGGGGGACAAACTTGCCCCAGTTTGCCCAGGATGGTCGCAGTTTTAAAACTCAAAAATCTGGCATTCTGAGACACACCAGGACGGATCCTACAGAGAGCCCCATCCTCGCATTTGTGATAATGAACTAGATGCTTCTGAGCAAAGCAGAACAGTCAGTGAGTTCCAGGAATATGCCAAGGAGGCGCCATACATCCCAAGCATGCAAAGGAAGAGTCTTTGAACACCTTTGATGCACAGGCATTGGGCTAGGTGCCTGTGGGCATTAACTCAGATAATCACTGAGTGCCATTTTTAATTCCCATACTAGAAAATTTATTTTGAGAGGGAGGTATACAATTCTGTTAGTTTTCACAAATGTGTGGGATCCTGTAACTATCAGCGTAATCAGGGTACATTAAGATTTCCAACAGTAAAATATTCCCCCGTGCTACCCTGTAGTCAAATCCATTATTCACCCCTAACCTGAAGGGAGTATGGTCGACTGGATTTTCAGAAAAGCTCATTGGAATTTGGAGTGGTGAAATGATTTGCAGTAAAAACAAACACTGTAGTCTATCTTCCTGTTAAAAAGCAGTGCTTTTTCTCTGCTCCATCAGCACAGTTAGTGGGCAAGCAGTATTTCTTGGCAAGATAAATGGAGGAAAGACCCAGGTAAATAGGCCTCCTTGCTGGAGACTCCAGCCTCTCTCCTGCCGTGGGAGAGTACAGTGGGCAGGGCAGGGCAATCCAGGCAGGCTGCACCACCCTGGAGGAAGCAGGCCCTTGTGTGCCCTGCAGCAGCATCCAGGACCTGTCTGGTCAGCATTTCCTGGGCCTGGTCAGCTGCACCCCAGGGCATAGCACATCCAATTATCTCCAGGGATACAGTCAAGCCACAGGCAGTATAGGGGGAGGTGGGGAGGAGACAGGGGGCAGTGCACAGTAGCTGACAGAAGGTGCTGATAGTGGGTAAACAGGTAGAGGAAATAATCCAGGACACCTCAGCTTTGGCTGGGCGTTTGGATGGGAAGTTTTGGATCCTGATAGCTCATTGTTGGGGGCAGAGCCCAGAAGGTACACAGAAGAGTGTCTGAAAAAGGACAGCAAGCTTCAGAGAGGACCCTCTTATCCCGATAGGTGCCCACCCACGGGCTGAAAAAAGAACCAGCCGAGCAGGCATCAGAACTAAGTCTTAGTTGTAACAGGGAATTAAAGTATTAGGTGGGGAAACTGAGGTAGGCAGCACATTCCTTTGGGCTCTCTTGCCATGATGCTGGCACTGCCTCAGCCCTCACCACCCATATTCAAAATCACCCAAAGCATTTTTTTTTAAATATACTTTTTCATTTTTGTACAGTGTATATTTCTCGTCCTTGTGAAATTCCCATCACCAGCTCACCCATGGTCCATCACCACAGTCCCTTGTGCTCTTCCTGCCCACTTTGTTCCTTCTCCCTCCTCCTCCCCACGGGAATGTCTCAGATTTATAGTTGTGTGTTGGTTTTGATTTTTAATTTATTGTAATTAATTTTTCCTTAGTCCCTTATTTGTTTCCTCTACACTCCTCTTTAAGTGAAACCATCTGATAGTTTTCCTTTTCTTTCTGACTTATTTCACTGAGCATAATCCATCCATGCTGCTGAGAATGAATTTAGTTCATCTTTTTGATTGCTGCATAATATTCCATGGTGTCTATATACCACATCTCCTTGATCCAGCCATCTATTGGGTTGTTTCCATAGCTTGCCTATGGTGAAAAGTGCTGCAGTAAACAGGTGTGCAGGTGTCCTTTTCAATTAGTGTTTCTGTGTCCTTCCAAAGCATTTGTAGTGAACGATAATAAAATTCCCGTTCTTGGCCATGATCTACAAGGCTCCGTGAACCCCGCCCCCCACCCCACACATGTGCCTCTCTCTCGTTCTCTTGGCTCTGCACCGTGTCCTAGAGCATCCGAGGTCTTCCCCCTCAGGGTTTGGGCACCGGCGGTCCCCTCTGCTGGCCGTAGCTGACTTCTGTTCACCACTCAGTTTGCAGCTTACATGTGTCAGTGATGGATGAGAAGTCCCCTGTTGGGGTCGGGGGGAGCCCAGCAGACTGTGTGAGGTGACTTGAGAGTCTCATCAGGATTGGGCGCTCTTGGGAAGTGGCAAGATGAGGTACCTTAATAAATCCTTATATGAGAGGAGAACGTGAGAGGTTAAGGTGAGAGGCCAGTGCTGTTACTGGCAGCAGTTACATTAACCAGGATGGAGTGCTGGATCCTTATTTTGACTTCACAATGTTCCTCTCTTTGACGTGACCACAGAGTGGTCATGTTACTGTCCTGCTCGCTCCTGGGCTCAGAGTGACCTTGTCTGGTGTTGGCATCCTGTGACCTTGATCACAGGAAAACGCCAGTGCCCAGATGCAAGGGCCAGGCCATCTCCCAGCAGCCAGGCGCCGCTGTCTTCCTTGGCCAAGGTGCCACCCCACCCATCCTGTCTGCAGCGGTCCCCTGTCCCTGGTCACTCTCCTCCCAGCATCCTGTTTAATGTCTTTATAGCACTCGTTACGAGCAATGTCTTTGTCGGTGTGCTGTCTGGGCCTTCCCACAACCAGAACATGAAGTTCATGAGGCCTTGTGTGCTGTGTCCACTGCTGTCATTTCTAGGCCCTGGACCAGCCCCTGATGGCCCCTGTTCTAGGGAGGGAAGGAAGACAGACACTCATGGAAAGTTTTCTTGGCCAACCTTTCCTGCTTCTGGACCTCACTGTGCTGATCTGTAAAGCGAAGCAGTAATATATTTTCTGTAAAATCCTTCCAGATCTGGCTTTGAAGGGTTCTATTCATGCAGTCACCCCTCCAGGATTAGGGACACCCCCAAATGCATCCTTCAGGACTGGGAAAAATGACTGTCTTAGAAAAGCAACACAGTTGAAGAGCAGGAATTGTTTCCATATGCAGCGTGTAAAAGTAGAGCTCTGTGCTCAGAGGAGAAGAGAATGAGAAAAGGAGAACTGAGATTGATAATGGATGAATATAATGAGATGGCAATTTTGGTTTCAAAAGAATGTGATTAGCTCCTAATGACTGCCACCATTCCCTGGTCAATCTACTGTAACTAGCCACTAATGTAAAAATAATGCCCCTCAGCTGGTTCACTTTGAAGATGGAGATGTGTCTCCCTTTCATACTTTTACCCCTTGTATTTTTTTTTTCTTCGAGAGATTATCCCCTATTAGATGGCAGCTTCCTAAAAAGGGAAATGGATGTGTGATCAAAGTCTGTCAATTAGAGGGTCATTACTGCGCATTCCGGGGTGAAGGTAATAGGCCTGCCCTTCTCTGCCTTTGTCAACATCCACACCGGCCCCCCCAGGCCCTCACATTCTCCTTGAGCCCCTGCCGGGAGGGGGATGGGCTCTCGGGGCTGTAGCGGAGACCTGTGTTGTTCCCTAAGGAAGAATCACAGCTGTGTTCAGGTGTGTATCTCCAAGGCTATCTGCAGGCTGGATGTCTCTTGGAGGGCATGGCCTGCATGTTGGGAGGACTCCCAGACTGTGCCACGAGAGGACTTGGGGTGGGCAGGAACTTTTGTCAGATCTCTGCAGTGTCACGGGGTAGAGGATGCATGCTTATCCTGACCCCCGCGGAGCAGAGCACTTGGAAATGGCAGTGTACAGAAAACACCATCCGGTCACTCTCTTCTGGGAGGGAGGCAGGGGGCTCAGTGGGGCAGTGAATATTCCATGCCTGAGGGTCCGCATCACAGGCGCAGGGGGTCCTTCTGTCAGTTGCCTGGCAGGACGTTGTGGAAGGGAACACAGCTTGATGGCCTTCAAGGTCACCGGCACCTCTGAGATTCCAGGATCTTTGCCTTCTGCATCCACAGGAGCCCCCTCCCCCGCCGGTTTTCCCCATCCATCCTTCACTCAGTCATTCAAAAGAGGTGATTCAAGCACCTCCGAAGTACAAAACCAGTAGAGGTTCTGTAGATACCAGCCTGCGTCGATGCTGCCCTTTCCCTGCGGTAGCCTGTTACCAAGTTGGTGGACAGGACATTCAAGCTATCAGATGCAGAGAAGTCATCCAATAAAAGAGTGGCTGTCTCTAGATGCAGTGGGGTGTTGGGAGGGTGAGTGGGCAAAGTTTCGGCAAAGAGAAGATGCTTGGATTAGGATTTTGAAGGATGGGTAGGGATTTACCAGGCAGGATGGTGGAAAAGAACTTCAGGCAGAGGGAAGAGCGTGTATAAACTCAGTCTCAGAAGTTTCAAATGCCTCAAATTGTCTGTGGCATTGCATTTAGTTCCTTGCCATTGGAATACAGATATAAGGGCAAGACATTAGTGGGGGCACGTGGGGTGAAGTCATAACGGACCAGGTAGTAAAGAGTTTGGAATTTATCCCAAAGACGATGGCATGGGGAGTAACTGGGTCCTGTTCACATTTTAGAAAGATCTCTCTGATTACAGTGGAGAATGGAGTGGAGGGGACAAAACCAAAGCCAGAGAAACCAACGAGGAGACTCGTGGGAAAGTGTTTCTCCAGGTAAAGTCACTATTTGCAGGGATCGTGGTGGCACAGTAACTTCACCTGGAGCGCTCTAAAGGCTGCTGACAGCCGTGTCTGGCCCCAGAGAGGCGGAAGCACGTGTGGGACAGGGCTGTGGCTGTGGGTGGTGAGAGATTCCCCCGGCAGTTCTAATGTGTAGCTGTAACGACACCTCACGCTGACTGTGACCTGAACCCTGGCACACAGTAGGCTCTTAACAGATTTTTCGTTTTGAAAAGTTGGTTTGAAAATATCTGGGGTCTGCAGCCCTTGACCTCAGACCCCCTTCAGGTTGTAGGTTTGAAGGAACAGTTGGGCTTTGTCACAGTATTTCAGGTAGATGCTATCCAGCCCTAGGAAGCAGCTTAAACGTGGAGAAGTTCTGTCTGCTGTGGAGACCAGCCCACCCAGCCCGGCAGAGAACCAGGGCTGTGCCCACTTGGGAAGCGCCTGAGAGCCCTGGTGGTTGTCGCTGGGCCGAGGATGAGATGGGCTGGAGTCTGAGTCCAGCAGAAGCAAGAATCAGTTGCAGCCTAGTGCTGGCCAGCCCCGAGGGCCAGCAGGATGAGGGCGGCAGCGAGTTTATACTGAGGGGCAAAAGGAGGAAGCGGTGGAGGTGGATGGGGGGTCGTCCACTTGTAAACTAGCGCTTTTCTGCCTCCATGCCTCTTTGGTGCCACTCAGGTCTAGGGCAGAATTTGATGCCAAGAAGCAAGCACCTGTTTTGCTTCCGCTCCGGGGTGCCTGTCTGAGAAGCCCCGACACGCACCGGGCAGGCCTCTGATGAATTCCTAGCCCGTCACCCCCATCGACAACCCGGGAGAAGCTGCTGGAGAACCAGGCTCAGCCCAGGAAGCCCGGGCTCGGCCCCCCACCCCACCCTCATTCAGTTTGGAATGCCCAGCTCACAGGGCGCCAGGTCCACCCCCCAGCGGCTCGTGGGCGATGACATGCTTGTGGAATAAAGTGGGCAAGCCACACCACATGCTGCCTCCAGCCTGACACCTGATTTTTGCAAAATGAAGTGTACTTTGGGAACACAACCGTTGGCACGTGTCTGCATTTAGCCTGTGACTTTGCACACTGCCACGGTGGACGTCCGTATGAGCAGTGGCCACGGAGGTTAGGTGGCCTCACGGCCCAAAGTGTTCACTCTGTCCCGTTACCGAAAGTCTTTGCCATACTTACACTAAAAGAGTCACCTAGGTTCCCTGGAAGCAAAGAAGGGGTGTCTCACGGAGCCGGGCAGCGGGCCTCCACGGCTGAACTCCTGGCCACCAGCACCACCATCCGAACCTTGCTTGGGCGGGGCCTCGTCACCGGCAGCTGGGTCGGGACGTGGTGCGGTGAGGTGCGTGGCAGCCGCTCCCCCGCGTGCTGCCGGGAGGGCTCCCCCTGTGCCGCTGGTGCCGCCGCAGTCCCAGAAACGCCGCGGGAACCGTGAGCTTTGCCGTCAGCTGCTTGGACCGGAGCAGGACGGCCTCATACCCCACGTCTTGTCTGTCCTCCAGCGGGTCTTCCGCCAGCCCCTCATCGGCCGTCTTCCTTCGCCCTGAGATAGCAAATGCGCACCCGCGTTTCCACTGCTTCCACGACGCGCGTCGCGTCCTTGGGTGTCTCCTCTCACCCTGGCGGCCCCAGCTCCTCACCCCCACTGACTCTGAACACCTCAGCTTGGGTGTCCGGGAGTCCCCTCACACGAGGTTTTGGGCACGTTAAGGTGCGCACGCGCCGGGCAGGTGCAGGCCTCTGCCCTGCGCACGTGAGGGCCCCAGAACACGGCGCTTAGTTCTGCCTCTCCGACTGTTTCTCGCCCTGGCGTGTCTTCTGCATCTCCGTCCACGGCATGACGCACCTCCACGCTCTTTCTCCGAGCCCCGGTCTCCATGTCTCTCGTCATAGCTCACGTCTCAGTGGACGCACTGGTGCCCTCTCACGTCCCCTGGCCCCGGTGCCTGCCCCCCCCCCAGCTCCGGTGACTGCGTACCCCTTGCCTAGCGAGCTTGGCACGGGTCTGCAGCCAGCGCTGGGAGGGAGCTGGTAGATAAAGACCCCGACGGCCTCTCGCTGTGCCGCAACCCTGAGGCAGAGAGGAGCCCATGGGGCGAGCCCTGGGACCCGCTCTCTGGTGCCTGCATCAGCCTCCTTCCTTGCATTGCCGGGCTCCCCCCACTCCCCACCCCTGAGGATGGCCCCCCAAGTAAACTCACACTCAGATCCTTGTTTCTGAGTCTGCTTCTGGGGGAACCAAGCCAACAGATATCCGAACACCCCGGAGATAATCTCTTCTCACTGCACCCACTGTCATGGCACGAGGGGGCGAGGGAGCACCCCTTTTGCTTGGACTGTTGCAGCAACTCCCTGGCTGCCCTCCTGCTTCTGCCCCAGGCCTCCTCCAGCCTGTGTTCCATCTGGAACACAGAATGTACTTGGTGAGGTGTGGGTCATGGGTCACGCAGCTCCCCATCCAGCACGCACGTACACACGGCCCCGCTCCGTCACCACGGACCACGTGCGTGTGCCCTAGCGCCAGCGCTGCCCTCCAGATGCTGCGGTCACAGGCCCCCTGCCCCATCCGTGAGCGTGCGCCTTTGGTTACCATCTTTGCACACGCTGCTCCCTCTCTCTAAAAAGTACCTTCCTGCTTCTCTTGGCGTGACTGGGCTCTCTACATCCGTAAGAGAAGCTTGCATGCTACCTTCTCAGAGAAGCCCTCCACACGGCTGCAGAATTTAAAAGAACTCTCGTTCTCCATCGCTGCCCTTTTACCCCACTTCGTTTCCTTCAGAGCCTTTGCCGCTGTTGAAAACGACGTCCATGTGCTCGGTCCCGTGCTTGCTCTCTCAGCTGACTAGAAGCTCGAGCAGGACTTTGTTTCTCTCTCTGTGGCCTGAGTACCTAGAAGGGTGACCAGCGCACGCTCGGGGCTTGATAAATGCCCAGGTGAGATGAGCAGTGAGTGAACATGGCGCCCCTACTGCATCAGATCGTGACGCATAGTTGACCTCAAGGACCGTTGAGCCAATAAACAAGCGACTAGTTCCACTGCAGGGCTGCGTGACCCCCAAGCTCCTCCAAGAACACCCGGGGCTTTACACTCCACGGTCTACGCCTGTTCGTCCCGCGCCGGCCCATTTCACGATGAAAGCTGCCCTCGCAGGCCGTTCTAACCACTGTGTCCTTCCTTTGTAGGCCTTGCCAGAGGGACAGACAGCTTCGTGGGATACAGCCAAAGAAGATGAGAACCGCAATAAGAATCGCTACGGGAACATCATATCCTGTAGGTGTCCTTCTGGGAGAGCTCCAGGTTTGGGGGACCACTGGGGAAACGAAATTATGACTGTTATTTTCCTAGCATTCATTCATTAGCAAATGATCCTTGATGTTTCCCACCTTGGGCCCAGAGGCCAAGCCAGGGGCTTGATTTCGTCTTCCTTGTCACACCTGGTCTAGATGGCAGAGCTTGACTGTCTCCGCCGAGAGGGTGGGGAGAGAGCTGGTTCGGGCAGGGCAGGTGGAGGGAGCCTCGGGAGGCTGGTGTTACAGGCATTGCCTGCTCAAGAATCCCTCGAGTGAGGGAGCAAGTGCAGCCCCAAGGGTTCTCAGCGAGGAGACCCGCAGCTGAGCAGGTGGAACGCTGTGTGCCCAGCTCTCGCAATGGAGCACCACCTTGGCAGCAGCTTGGGTGGGCAGCGAGCCTCAGCCCCTGAGGGTGGGCTGAGAGCACAAGGCAAGAGAACAATGCTTCCCCAAGGAGGCGGAGTCCCAAGAGGAACTGGGGCTCAGAAAGAGCTGGAGACTCTAGCCTGTGTCCATGGGTTTGGGGAGACCAACTGCAGGTTCACAGGACCCCAAGGCTCCTCTGACCACAGGAGGCCGTTTTAGTAGTCTGGCCTCATGGATTCTGCAGATTCTGCTACAGTGGGACAAGGGCAAAGCCGCAAGCTGCCTCCAGGGCGCACACAGGTCCCGGCCGCTGGTGGCGGTGAGCCTGCAGGAGGAGCGTGTGTGTGCGGGAAAGCTGGGAAAGGTGCTGTGGTGCACTGGAGCACTCCTGAATGACCTGATGAAAGCAGTGGTCACACCGCCTGTTTCCAGCCCAGCTGTGGACTCTGGGCAAGTAAGCTGACCTCTCAGCGCTTCATTCTCCTCACTTATAAGACGATGAAAAAACAAGGCGAGGGTCCTTGAGAAAAGGGACTTGAGATGTGTGGCTTGATGCCTGGTGCTGAACAGTTGCTTTCTAGGGTCACGGAGGGGAGTGTGGCTACATCGTGACACCTTATCTTAACCACAAATTACTAGTTGGGGTGGTTGGAAAGGTTCACTTGGGAAGATCACAAGAAGAGCTTGGGGCTGGGAGGGTGGATTCGACTGGGAGAGGCTGGAGGCAAAGGGTTCGATCAGAGGCCTACTGCAATGGTCCCAGCAAGGGCTGATAAAGCCTGAAATTGGCAGTATCAATACTTGTGTGCGACTCATATAAAAGAATTGATTTCTGGGAGGAGCTGGAGAAAGAAGTGCTGCACAGGTAGCACAAGTAATTGTTGGTACCAGATGCTGGCATGTTCTGCCTTCAAAGCAGCACAGTGGAGAGTGGACAGAATGGCCTTCTCTAGAATGCTGAGCACGGATTTTGATTACAGCAGGAATACCGCAGAGTTTACCCCCCACGGTGTAGCCAGCCTGGACTTTTTGTCATTTCACCAATTGAGTGTATAGAATGCCTTGGTCTCAGCTCTCAGGGTAATCCAGTTCAGCCAAAAAAAAGTCCTGAATAACCAATTATTTCTAGCACAGTTCAGTGTTTTTGTTTTGTTTTCTTGAACTGTCTAGACAGAACCTAAGTAAAACTCAGAGGGAAAAGGCATAAGGTACAGGAAGCTTGGAAAGGAAGAAAGAGGCACAAGTTTTTGCTTAGCTATTTCCTGTGCTGATTTAGAAGTGGACTTTGAATAGCAGAATTAATCAGGAGACACATCATTTGTCTCCTGGAAGATGGTAATATAGACAGCAGGATTACTTGCAAGTAACGTGTTGAAAAGCTACAACATTCAGGAAATATGCATGGAAGCCTTTGATGTGTGGGCCTCCTCGGGGCAGGCCTTTTGCGAGGTACTGGGACACTCGGTCTCTGGTTTCAGGACACCTCCATTCCAAACACAGGTAGCTGCTCCCTCTGACAACCACCTGCTTGAGCATTGTGTGAGCTACACCTTAAAACATCCGGTCACTCATCTTCTTCCTGCTAGACGGTGCATTCACATGGAGTCCACTGAATTGTAGGCTGGAAGACCTTGACTGGTCTTCCCAAGTCTTAGTCTTCACTCTCTAAAAGGCGTACAGCTGGGATGGCTCTCTCCTAGTGTGTTATTCAGATCAAAAAAAAAAAAAAAAATGAAGGACTAGAGCTCAGGGAAAAGACCCTACCTCCCTAAGACTAGAATGCCCAGGTTGCACCAGGTGTCCAGCCCAAACCTGTGGTTGCCATAGGGGAGAAGTCTCCCAGTGACACCCTCTGCATGCGGCACCCCTACAAGCTGTCATCTGCACTCTCCTGGACTCTGCCCAGCCTCCTTCCTGGTTACTCAACACCTGTCTGGCCCCAGCTTTTCACCTATCTGATCTCCGACCGAAGCCAGAGGGACCATCTCCAAACATGGCTTGGATAGTCAGTCTTCCTACTCGAAACCCTTTGCTTGTGAGCATCTTCATATGCAAATACCCTCAGAGCCCGCCCAGTCTCATTTCACACTGTGCCCTCTCCATCGCCATTATACAGTCTCTTGAGCTTGTCCGTGCTTGTCCGTGCCACAGGGCCTTTTCACATTCTGTTCTAGCAGAGTGCTCTTCCTCCTCTCCTTGCTCTATGCAGCTCTACTTATTCTTCAGACTTAGTTCAGTCATCACGTCCTCAGAGTTTCTCTGGGCCTCAGAATTTGCTCAAAACACCGTTATTCACTCTTAGAGTGCCAATATCTTCCCAGTCTTTGCAGTTGTTGTGGCCGGGAGGCACTGTGGCCTGCCTCTCTCCCTCACTGGAATAGCAGGATAGAAGCTCTGTGGCCACAGGATCATGACCGCTTGCCCTTCTGTCCCCCAAAACTCAGCATATGCTTGCACGCAGTAGACAGAAACTAACAGCCAGAAAGCACTGACTTTCTGCAAAACCTCCAAGGCTTTGAGCCGTGGATCTCTCCCTTCTAGCTTACCATATGAAATAGAAAACATGGGAAAGGTTGGGTGGAGGGAGAGGGGATGAAGCTGACACCTGGAACAATGATAGCCTGCAAGGAAAAAGATTCTGGACCTAATCCTGATGGAAGAGAATGGAAATTTGGGAGATGGGGGAGAACAGAAGAGAGGACTCCTCTTGTCCCCTGAGAGCTACATTCGAGGAGGCAGAATTCTCGGACTGCACTGCTGGGGGTGCAGAAGATGCTATTGCCATCCCACCTGCATCCCACAGCCTCACCACCTTATTGTGCCATGACGCCAGCTGGCAGTATGGTGTCCAAGGCCAGACATAGGGTGCCACGCTGAAGGAGGCCTTTGCTCTTGGCTGTTGACCCTGCATTGCACAACCCCGAAAGGGAATAATACCTCCTTCAAGGATGAGCTTCACGCCTTTTCCAGAGTCCCCGAGGGGCGTCGAGGCTTGGAATCTCACGTGCACGGGCTGCCTCTCCACTCCCCTTCCACTGGCATCTCCTGTCTCTGCCGATTGCGCTCGGGATCTCATCTTGCATCCAGTTCTGGGAGAACTCACATGAGGCAGAAGATATTCCAACACCCAGTGACGCCTGCGTGGGTTCAGCCTGCATCTCCTTTTACTTAAGGCTCAATAATTTGGCAACCAGTCAGGGCAGGGGAGGGCCAGCGCTCTGTGCTGGGAGGAGAGACTGCAAGGTAAGCAGAGGATTCAGAAAGCAGTGCAGGGCAGAAAGGGTAACCAAGAGAAAAAAGTCCCGGAATTGAAATGAGAAAGGTAAAAGAGAAGCAGCCCCAAAAACGGAAGGTGTGCCTGCCCTTGTATGTGTCCCTCCCAAAGGCCAAGTCTGCCTTGGCTGATAAATAGAAATATTCTTGGCACGAGAAGAAACCAGGGTGTGATTAGCATCTTAAGGAACCGGAGCCCTGGGAGGCTGGCGTGGAAGACAAAGGCCCAGGCCAGGGAGAACAGAAAAGATGAAAGGGGACGAGGAGGAGGGAGGGCAGTGCCTGCAAATGAAACAATGAGAGAGAAACCTTGGCTAAATAAGCCCTTTCTTCCAAATGATTCCATTTAGGGTTTAGTAATAGAGACCATGGGGTTTCCAGGGAGTGGAAATGGAAAGGAAGTAAAAGGGAAGGAAATGAATGGAGGAAATCAAACAAAGAGTCCTTTGCTTTCAAATACCTCTGGGGCAGAGACTATTGACAAGGGGAAATTTCAAGAATATGATTAACGGTTTCCCCACATGGAAGTTCGGGAGGGTGCTTCCTGGGCGGCAGGAGGAATCACACAGAGAGAGGCAGTGGATTCTAGGCGTGCAGATTTTATAAAATGAGGCTCCCCTCTGGGCTCAGTGAGGGTCTCAGCAGGAAACAGATGGAACCTCCAGTAGGATATGCTTTGGAAAGAATCTCATCAAGGGATTATTTGTAAAGGCATGAGCTAGGTATGAGAGACCACAGGGAACAGTGCAAGACCTGGACTCAGTGTCCAGGGAGAGTGGACACATAACCCGAACAATGACCTTGAGTGGGTGCATCGGCGCATGGCGACCCCAAGCATGGGAGCTGAAGGCTACGTAGCTCCGTCACTCTCTCTCCCTTTGTCCGGCCTTCCGGACCCAGCCAGCCGTGCAGGAGCAGCAGCCTCACCTGGCAGATGGGTTAGAGATATGCATCCCGGCCTCTGCCCCAGGCCCACAGGATCGGACCTTCTGGCAGTGGGTGGGGCCCATATCTGTATTCGCAAAAGCCCCCGTGACCTGATGCATATATAACCGGGAAGCCCCTTCTGAGGGTGACAGAGATCAGCCCCTGGGTTAAGGTGGGAGGTTGCTGGAGACCGACCAGAGACCGACCGCACCCGGTGCATCTCCCGAGACTGCTCCCCCCGGCTAAGCCGTGCCGTCGGCTCTGCCGGGGAACGGGACGGGAGGCCAGGCGGACCCGCATTCTAGTCTCCGTCCTGCCTGCTCTTGTGCGTGGCCTTCAGCAGCCCCTTCACGTCTCTCACCCTCAGTTTCTCGTCTCTCAGCGAGAAGAGGGTACGTCGGTGAATGGCACATCTGGAGCTGGCGTGTCGACGAGCTGGCACTCGGGGAGCCCCTCAAGTTCGCAGCCCAAGAGTGAGGGTCCAGCGATGCAGACCCCGCCCCAGGTCGCTCAGCGCACCCGTGGGACGTGGGATGGCTGGGATGCCCCGCCCGCCAGCAAGTCCCTCGGTCCGAGGACATGTCTGTGCTCTTGGGGAACGTGCTGAGGGCGCCACGAGCAGGACAGAGCGCAGACTTGGGTGCGTGTGAGGAGATTCTGCTCTCCCTCCCAGGGAAGCCTCAGATCTCAGAACAGATCCAGAGACATCTCAGAGCAGTTTCTCCGCTGTGCCTGGAGAGACGGCGCTGGGGGCCAACGGGCCCTGGTACCTCGCTCCTGACTGCAGGCCGCCTTTGTCCTGGGTGTCTCTGAGGGTGCCCTTGCCTGGACCTACGGAACAATCGCTGCGGAAATGATTGGCCCCTCGTTCAGCAGAGTCCTGCTTGTGGCCGCGGGAGCCCTCGCTGCAGGGCAGGCTGGAGGGTGGAGAGAGCCTGTGTGTTGGGGGGAGCAGCCTTGCAGTCTGAGCGCCCCTCATCCTCCTCTTGGATGGAGTGACTTGGGGGCCCTCGGGCTACGCGATCTCCCCTGTTCCCCGACAGGATTACTCTCCGGTTATCAAGGATGGATGATATTCCTTAGTGAATCCGTCCTGTCTCCATCCCATTCCCGTTCCCCTGCAGGCTTCCTAGGATCACCCCCCAAATCAAGTTTGCACTCAAGTCCTCGCTTCAGATTCTGCTTCCAAAGGAATCCAAAGAAGGAAATGTCCTCCCTTTCTTCAGAAAGTTCCCTGGCGGGGTAACGGCAGCACAGCCGGGTTGGAATGGAAGCCCTGGTGCCCCTAACTCCTCTCAGCGTCCGGCCCCTCTGGGCTCAGGCCCCCTCCCCACCCCCAGTTTACACCTCACTGGGCCCTGTAGGGGGCTGCCCCCAGCCAGCGTGGCACTGGCAGGCAGGAGGCTCACAGGAGGAGGAGTGTCCCCTCCTGCGCACACACCCCCACCCCGCTGGCCCTCTCCATAATGGTAATTCAATCAAGATTGAATGAGCAGACCTTTCGTTTCAATGAGGTAGCTGGCAGCCTGGGTGGAATTACCTGCCTCCTCCCTCTCCACTCGTGCCAGATGATGGCATTAACATTTCCAATACATCGAGGAAATGATTTTTCAGCTCCACAATTCATTGTAATGAGTCAAATCTCTTTTCTCTGAAAAATCACCCCTTTTCTGTACCCTTCTCAGTCCCAGAAGACAGGAAGCAAGAACGCCAGGTGGTACTCAATTGGGAGTCTCTTCCCAGCCCCACTCTCTGAGGTGATTCTTCCTGTATGTGGGTATGACTTGAGAAGACCAGTGGCAGGAGGGGTTCCCTTTGATGGTGGTGGGAGGGAGGGGCTGTGGCTTCCTGGGAGAATTAGGACAAAGGCGGAAACTGAGCCCCTCCTCTCTTGGGGTGGGGCAGAGGCCAGGTGGGAGCCAACAGGTGGGCAGCGCTGAGTCGAGCCCGCCTGAGCAGTGGCTCTTGGGGTCCAGGATGGATGGGGAACTCCCGTTCTGTAAGGAAGCTTCCGGCTCCTCCTCTCGAATTGTTAAACTTCATGGGACCTTGCTTTTCTCATCCATAAAATGGGTGATGGTCTGTACCTTAGAGGGCTACTCTGAGAATCATATGGAATAACATCGGTAAGCCTTCTAGAACAGTGCCTGGAACCCCTTACCTGCCAGTCTTAGAGCTTTGCAGGTTCTTTGCATGTGCAAAGGCTCTGTGGTCACAGCAGATATCAGGCATTTGCATAACAAAGGAAATCAGTTATCAGAGCTGCTTGTGGGGAAAAGGGCTGGCTCATTCCAGCTTGCCAGTGCAAAATGTTAAATTTGCAGGAATTGTGTGAGCTACTTGATGCCATGTTGGTAGCTTGACGTCAGCCATGGTGGGAGTATGTGCACCCCAGAAATCAGCAGTTGCTGTACATCAGAGCCCTTTTTATCCCTCCAGAGAGCTCTGCAAAATGCTCACAGAACACTGGTCTTTGTGCCTAGATCACTGAGGAGCAGGCAGAGCCCAAACAGAGAGGTGATGTTTCTGGGCCCCTAGAGTTGTGTCTGGGGAGATCTCCAGAGCTGAGCTTTTTGCAGTATGTCTCCCCTCTACCATCTGCCTCCGAGCCCTCATCCTCACTAGCCCCCCTGAGCTGAGAGCCAGGCCTGCCCCTTCCTCTTAGCTCACCATCGAGGAGTTTGCTTCTCCTCTATATGACTCTTCTCAACTCCTCTCCTTGTCTTGAATATCAAACGAGGAGAACCAAATTAGCTATTTTTCAAGCTTGCAAAATGTAGATAGAGCATAATGAACGTTCTGGGCTGCTTGTAAATTACCTCGTATAAACTCCTTCACATCGCCCGCTGCCCCATCTTTCTCCATGTGCTTTGGATAAACACAATTTTTTATCCTTCTAATTATATAAAGTTAGAAGAAGGGGACACAGAATAATATTAGCATCTCCCAGAAGGAATAAATAAACCATGAGAATGCTGCTGCTCCTTGCAGTGCCTTTCTGGTGGTCCGGCGGCTGATTTCTGCCCTTTAATACAGACACACTTTGCTCTTTGCTTCTGCAGAGAGATGGATTTGCAGCTGGCACCAAAGGGCAAATGGGGAGCCCTACGTCTCTGTCTCTGCCATCAGCTCACCGCCTGTCTCACCTCCGGTCTGCAGCCACCATTTACTCAGCACGTGCCCTATGCACAGCACCATGCTAGCACTTAAAGAGCAGTTCCAGGTCTGCAGAAAAATGAGGCAGAATGCACAGAGGGTTCCCATAGACTCCCCCCAGTTACACTGCATTTCCCCCGTTACTGTAGCATCTAGGATTGGTAGGGACTAATTGTCACAATTGATGAACCAAGTATTATTAGCTGAAGCCCAGAGTTTGCAGTGAGCTCGCTATGCTGTGCAATTCTGGAAGATCTGGAACATGTGTTATGACATGTATCCACCATAACAGCATCATACACGGTATGTTTCACGGCCCTGCAGATCTCGTGCTCCACCCGCTTGGCCACACGCACCCCACATCCTTGGCAACCGTTGATCTTTTTATTGTCTTCCTACTTTTGCCTTTTCTAGAATGCCATAGAGTTGGAATCAAATAATATGACGTCCTCTCACTCTGGCTTTTATTTTTCCCAGAGTGCTGTGTGCGTTGAATGGCATGTCTTCCATCATCTCTTCATGGCTTGACAACTTAATTCTTATAATCACTGAATAATATTCCATGGTGTGGATGTCACACACTGTGCTTATCATTTACCTATTGGAGGTCATCTCAGGGGTTTTTTCTGAGTTTTGGCAAATGTGAGCAGAGCTGTTATAGGCATTCCTGTGCAGGTTTTTGCGTGCAGTTAAGTTTTCAACTCATTTGGGTAAATAACTGGGTTATTTTTTTTATAATTGTATGACTGCTTGATCGTATTACTTTTATGAGAAATCAACAAATTTCCGAGGTGGCTCTACCATTTTGCTCTCCCCTCTGGGATGACTGAGAGTTCCTGTTGCTCCACATCCTCACCAACATTAGGTGGTGTTGGTATTCAGATGTTGGCTAATTTGGTAGGTGTGCTGAATGTTGATTTAACGTGCAATTCCCTAGTGGCCTGATGTCAACCATCCCTTTATGTGCTTATTTGCCATCCATACATCTTCTTTGGAGAGTTACCTATTCAGATCTTTTATCCATGTTTTAGTTGAATCATTTGTTTTCTTCTTATTGAGTTTTAAGACTGCTTTGTATATTTGGATACCAAGTCTCTATCAGGTATGTCTTCTGCAAATATTTTCTCCCAATCTGTGGCATATCTTCTCCTCTTAATATCCTCATACTTTTCATGCCGGGATGTTCTCATGTAATCCTCCCCTCCTCCTGTGAGTTTTAAGGTATTGGTTCCATTTTTCTGAGGAGCCCAAGGTCAAGAGATCAACTAAGTGATGGAGCGCAAGTTGGAACCCAGATCTGACCATAGCTCCGCGCTTCACATCACATATTAAAGGTGCATCCTCCTTGCCACAGGTTAACCCATGTGGTCAGTTCACACTAAGATGCTGCTTCACAGGCTCAGGGACTAGAGTCTTTGTTTGGATGAGCTGTAGCGCCCAGGTGTCTTCGTTCTAAGGACGTTCATGAGACCCAGGGCGCTATGCAACCCACCACCCAGCACTTCTCCCATGTTAGTCCCCGTACTTGTTCGCTAAACTGGACATTGTGATTCTCCCAAAGTGCTTGCTATTTCAGTGTCGCCCCCTCATTTATGCTGGTCCCATTGATGAACAAACACGCGTTTTCAGTGGCCAACCTTTACTTTTAATTCTTCCTTCATGCATCGCTTCATAAAGCCCTCTCCTCCCCACTTTCTACATCTTGAAGCTCCACTTTATGGCACAGTCTGTCTCCCCCAAAAACTCCCGAAACCTGTCACTCTGAGCACACTTTCTCATCCCCTTCAACAAGCCTGCACGGTGTAGGTGCTCCATGAATATGTCCTTAAGTTAATGGGCTTCCCTACTTTTAATCTTTAAATCTTTTTTTTTTTAACAAAAAAGTTTGTTTCTAATCATTTTTGCTTTCAGGTTTTTAATTTAATTTTATATTAAAGAAAATCCCCTTTCAACATTTTGACCCAGAATCTGTTTCCAGTGTTATAGCCCCCGGGGGCAGGCATAACTTAATAAATAAAGGAGACTTTTGAGTCGGTAAGTCATTAGTGAGTCCAGGAGTGAAAGCAGATACGCATTTTCCCTTTTGAAAAACTTGAGGGTTGTAACCACTGCTAACAAGGCTTCGTGTCCTGCGCTCAAAGTCAGGTGCAGGACTTTGAAAACCTCCGGGTATGGTGCCCCCCGAGCCCCATCTCGGGGCTGACGTGCCTGAGATGGAATCCCAGTTGTGCCACTTACAGGCTGTGCAACATGGACAACTTGCTTAGCCTCTCTGAGCCCCAGTTTCTTAATCTGTGAAATGGGAAAACAATGAAACGACCTGGCTGTGCAGTTTCAATAACCTATAGAGCTATTCTGAGGAATAAGTCATTGAGTGAGACGTGCATGCAGTCTCCATAAGGGCGTCACGTCACATCCTCTTCCTCTTCACGAGCCACCCCCTCCCCCGCCTAAGGGGATGACGCTAGTTCCAGCTGACTCTCAAGGCAACTACTGCCCCTACTTGCTTTTGCTACAGCGCTTGCTCCCAGAAAGTAGAAAAGTAGCGCCCCGCGTGTCTCTGTGTCCAGCACAGTCTGCTGCCCGCGGCGGTGCCCGTGGGTCAGCTCTGAATCAGCGTGTTAGTTAGCGGAGGTGGGTGGTACCGCCTAGTCCCCGGTTTATTTGTCCATCCTCCAGCCCATCGCCTGCCCGCCCCTGCTCAACGCCCTTCACAGGCTGCACGTCTCAGTCTCTCGTCGGCTGGCCTGGGCCGTCACGTGCACTGGGGGGGTCGGGCGGCAGGAGGACGGAAGCCGGGGTGTGTCTCCTCCTCTGTCTGAATAACAGGCACCTCCTTTGGCAGTGAGTGAGGCGCTCCCTCTTCTCCAGCTCCTATCTGAAAGGTCCCCTGTGGCTCCAGTTTCCACAGGTTCCCAGCCGTGAGCCTAGGTCCCCCCCGCCTCCCTCCTGTGTCCCCGCAGCCCGAGGAGGCGGGGTCTCCTTGCTGGGGCTTATCGCTGAGCCTCCGTGCTCACAGGTCTTCCACCGCCAGTAACCGCTCCGTGGTCCCTTCCTTCTGCTCTGGACCCTCAAGGGGGAATCTCATATCATGCTCACACCCATCTCCACAAACAGGCGCCTCTGAACTCAGTTAAGAGAACCCCACTTTTCCGAGCTCTGCCATGTCCTAGCCATGGGGAGTCCTTGTGAGCCTCAGTTTCCTCGTCTGTAACAGGAACTAGGAGCGTCTGTCCATCCGTTTCTCTCCCAGGGTCTGTGCGAGAGCCCACACACGTTTTAAAACACAGATACGTAAGTTAATGAAGCTGGTATTTCAGATTTAATACAAGGGGAAACGATACTGAATAGTGACACCAATTCTTAATACAAATTATTAAGCACGGTTGATACACTTTTCAGAAGTTACTTACATTGTTGTTCGATACTGCAGTCGTGTGGAGCAGGCTCTGGGCAGACACTGAAACTGCATCACTCACCAAGTGCTCCTGGAGGCCCTGCGCCTGCTGCGCCTTGGTGGAGGTGCCTGGGATAGCACAGCAGCCGGAGGGTTACATCCCGTTCCCAGGTTCCAGGCAGAGTAGTCGATGAGCTTTTGCACAGTCTAGGAGGAAGAGCTGGCCTCGCCTCCCCTGCGGGCCCTTAGCGATGCCCAGAGGTCTCGGGACTTACTGGGAACCACCTGCCCCCCTCGAGTAAGGCAGCTGGAAGTGAGTGCAGGGGCATACAGTGCCCGGGATGGCCGACCAAGCCCCGCCCCCAGCGCAGCCAACCAGGGAGTTCTGTGAGCAGGTGTCTGTTCACACGTGGGGCTGGCACACTGTTGTAAAGGGTTAGTCTGATTGTTTTACTGCACTAAACATTTTTAATGGTTTTGTTGGGTATTGTCTGAAGTCCGCGCGTGCCATCAAGGAAAGCCTGCAAGGCTTGTTTACGCCTAGATTGTGTTTGAAGTGCTGTTCTCTGTAACACGGTGTTTAGTTATTGATGACCTCTTCTGTAATGACTTAGGCAGCTCCCCTTGAATGATGGTATCGATAACAGTATGTGACCGACGATCTTTTTCGTGACAATATTCTAAGAGGCGAAAGAAAAGCAATTTGTGCATCTGTAGAAAATAGGTAAATTTGCCTTTTTAAAGCAAGCATGAAAATAGAGCCTTTTCATTCCGAGTCAGCGCTCCTCACAGCCGAGTGTTTTCATATGCTGCCCCTTGTGTTGTCCCTGTGGAGAAGGTACTTCATCCCCATTTTAAAAATCACTAAGACTTAAAGAAGCAGGTGACATGCCCAGGTAGGTCGGACAAAATCAGAATCAGAAGGGCAGGTAGAATCCAGGGGAGCTGCACGGCAGGTGCTTTCTAAAGGACAGTGAGCTCTGAGCCGCCTCTCGCCTCTCATTGTGGGTGTGATAGCTAAAGGCAGAGCTGGGGCTAAGGGCGGAGCTGGGGTTTGCATGAAAAACCTTGTAGCCCTGGCGCCATCAGGAATCATCAGGAAATGGTGGCGCTGGCCCGCCTGAAGTCCCCCCCCCCACCTTGTTTTCTTCTTTCTCTGCAGATGACCATTCCCGAGTGAGGCTGCTGGTGCTGGATGGGGACCCACATTCCGACTACATCAATGCCAACTACATTGATGTGAGCATCTCATGGGCCTGGGACTGGGGCTGGGGTTGGCTGCACAGGCTAAAGATGTGGCTGTTCCCCAGCTCCCCCCCGCCCCGGGGAGCTGGCCCTCGAGAGCCCCCTCGCACCTTTCTGATTTGTGTGGCTGCTGTAACCCATGTTGAAAGTCCATGCACAGCCGTATCCTCTCTCAGGCTGGCTGGAGTCACCTGCTCTGTGGCATCCCCAGCCAAGTGCCAGTCTTGTCCAGACACCCAGGAGTTCATTTCCATGTGTGTCTATTTGTTCATTCATCTGTCCATTCATTTGAAGGTATAGTCATTCATCCCACAAAAATTTTAAAGTACCTACTATGTTCTGGATGCCATGGAATCCGTAAAACAAAAATACATGGCCTCTACCCTCTCCAGCCTTCGCAGGCAGATAAGCTGTGCACATCAATAATTCCAGGGCAAGCTGGGTAGCGCTAAGTGCCGTAAGTTCAGATAAATTGCTGCAGGGATTCAGAGGTATAAAAAAAATTGTTTCTTCTATCAGGAATGCAAAATATGATCTGGACCAAAGCCTCAAGCACAGAGAGAATTTAAAATCAAAGACGTGGGGCTCTGCTTAGAGAAAACAGCACAGTGAAAACACAGCTGTTGGAAGCAGAAGATACAGAGCTGGTCACTTTGGGGGCATAGAGATGATAGCATTGGACTAAGAGAAATTAAAGTTGGAGTTAGATTGTTGATGGTTTAGATGGTCTTTATCTTGTTGACAAGGCAAAGCTCTAGAACTTTCCATTAAGGAGGTGAGCTGGGGAAGCGCAATCAAACTTGATTTGGAGGAGCAGACAGCTCTTCCGACCTCTCACTTTCCTTTCTACCTAATGTCTTTGAGTCAGAAGGTGGTTCCAGAACTCAGAGACGCCATGTCTGTTTCACTATAAACCATAATTCTGATTTTTTCCTGAAGGGGGGCTTGAGACAGCTCATCCTCTTTGCCAGAACTGAATACCCCTGTTAAAGACAAAAATAGGTGCTAATGAAAGTTTTAGACTTACCGTCTCCTGATACGGCTAACCATAGAGAAAGTAGATTTCAGGACCATTAACCTCTGTACCAACAGGTTACATAATTGGCACCCCGATTATTTTCTTAACATGTCCATTTCTCCATTCACTCATTGATTCATCCAATAAATATTGTGTTCAATTTCATAAACAATGTAGATCTGCCCCCCAAAAACCTTAAACTTCCACCCAGTAACATACTTCTCTGCAACAAAAAGGGGTCCTCCGTGTATGCCATACCCCAGCAAAAGAGAAGGTCACCTTCAGCCCCTCCTCCCATGATGAGGGTCATGGGGCATGAGACTAACTGCACCCCAGAGCATGGCAGGGCGCATTGGAGATGGACAGAGAAATCAGAAACTGGTCTCTGAAGCAGAAAGTGGCCCTCTGGTGCCACCGCCACAGAGCTCCACCCGTGGAGACTTCAATTCCGAGAGTGTCCATGCTGGTGGTGCCCTTCCCAGTTCTCTTTTTCTAATTGTTGCTCATGGAAGGAGCCATCAGTGCAATTGTTTTCATGTCCAAGATGCCCCACAAGGTGCACTATCTGCCTGCAATTACAGCTCAGGAAAGACTTTTGCTATCCCACAGAAACCCGCGTCTTCCTTCCCCATCTTTCTTGGAGCGCGGGCGTAAGTAATGCCCAGCCAGTATCTGCTCCCAGTTCTCGAGCTCCAGGACGAGTGTCTATGGGCCTCTCCCAAGTAACCATAAGATGGCCGATCTGTAGTGATTTACTGAGCACTTTCCATGCATTATCTTTCTTAATCTTTGCCACTTTTGTGGGAGCTGGCTGTGCTCCTGCCCACTTGCCTTCGAGGAAGCTAAATCTCGGGAAGGCCGACTACAAATATTGGGCTGTTTGCAGACTGTGGCTGGAGACCCTTCACTGTGCTCGTCTTCTGTTTTCTAGGGATACCATCGACCTCGGCACTATATTGCAACTCAAGGTAAGTGTCCTTCATTTCCTCGAAGGGCCCTTGCCCTCGCACAGGAGTAGGGCTGGAGTCCTCGAGATTGCTCGTTGGGGAAGGAAAGAGGTGACAGGTTCAGGTATGGGAGGAGGGACATGAGCGAGTAAGGAAGGAGATTTCACCGCTAGGAAGTGATCAGGTGGGCATGGGCTCTGGGGGAACAGACGTGAGGCGGGAAGTCGGTGTCTGCCGTCTAGATCTGGAGCCGATGGTGCCTTATCTCCTCAATGGGCTTGTGCCCAGAAAGAGAAGCAGACAAGTGTGCTGGAAGGCAACTTGCCAGCGTCTTATCACACGGCTAAAACATGGTCATACCTCTCAAAACCCTTCTGAGAAGAAATTCTGTAGGTAATTATATAGGAATAGTGACTTATTTATAAAGAAACTCCTCACACTATTATCTATAATGTGAAAACATAATTGAATTAAAGAAAGCATGATCATTTCATGATAGGAATATTGTACATGGTAAAAATTTTCAAGGGCACAGGAATTGCTTATAATAGATATGCGCATTATAGTCAATGCATACATGTATGGATATACATATACATATGCACGCATATGTGTGTGTATATACACATATCAAAAAGGCATTCAAAATTTTACATTCAATACACGTATGACTTTCATAATTTTTTAGAAGATTTTTTTATTTATGCACAAGTGCAGGCCAGAGGTGTGGGGGTGAGAGGATTCACTAGAGACAGAGTGGGGAGCAGAACAGGCAGATCGACTGAAACACATTGCTGAGGGGAGCAGTGGGGAGACAGGAGAGGTCTGCTGCGCCCTGTGGGTCAGCTCCCTGACCAGGGATCGAATTCGTGCTGCAGTGACTGCCAGTAGCTTCATAGTGCTGAGACTTAACCCCTTGCACCACCACGGAGGCCCCTATTTTTTTAAGTTGAAAATTATGTAGGCCTAGGACAGGGAAAGAGGAATTTCCAAGGAAATTGCTTCGGATGCTCAGATCCTACCTCCCATTCCTTATCCTTTGTATTTACTTATTTGTTTGTTTGTTCATTGCCTTCTTTCTGTCTGGGCTCTCAATGAATGACTAGCATTTGTCCAGAGACCCAAAATCAGGCATCTTCTGCTTGTGCTCTCGCCTCTGGCTCCTGGCAGCAATCTGTCTGTCTATCCTCCCCATTCAGTTCCTTCCCTTTCTCACTGAGGCTCCGGAACCTGGCTCTTGTAAACTCCCTTAAGCTATATTATTAATTCAGTGTTGTCCAGCTACAGCGATGAGTTAAGGACGGGGCAGTGGAAAGGGTCTGTGCAGGACCGCAGAGGGAAGGAACGAGGCTTACATGTCTGGTTGACGCTCTCAACCATGCAAGTTTGGAGTGCGGGTTCTCTCATCCGTATTCTGACCTCCCATGCCCAAGGCCACAGTCCCATTGCTCAGGTGTTCCAGCCTGGCCTCACGTTTGCTCACCTACATGGAGCCTCAACTGACCCACCAGGAAGAACAGCCCCTTGGCTGCTTCCTGTCCCCAAGTCTTTGACCCTGTGACTTCTCTGTTGGCAGGTCCCATGCAGGAGACCGTAAAGGACTTTTGGAGAATGATCTGGCAGGAGAATTCAGCCAGCATCGTCATGGTCACCAACCTCGTGGAAGTGGGCAGGGTAAGCCCCTCGGACAGGTGCCTGGCCAGAGGACGCCGGCACGGCCCACCTGAGCATCTCTGTGCTCCGTGCATGGTGCCAAGTGCCTCCTGGCCAAGATCTCACCCTCACAGCCACCCACAGGGAGAACCCCCACTCCTGCTTCCCGCTCCAGGACTGTCCTTTCCCTAAGCCTCCATCCTCCACCCTCCACCCTCACGCGCCATCGATGACGTCATCTCATACCGCTTGAGGAAATGGAAGTCACCAGACACAAACACTCACCTTCACGCCACAAAGCCGCAATCCCGCTTGTCCCCCCCATCCATCTTCTTCTTCTGTCCACCTGCTATCAGGCTGAACTATCAAATAGGAGCCGTTTCTGTTGACCGGAAATGGCACATCGGCCACTCCCTTAGGCTCAGCCTCACACGGTGCAAGAAGTGTCTTCTGCCCTTTCGAAGGAACCACTGGAGAATTGCTTCATTTTCCCTCTGTCCTGGAAACATCTCTTTCTCATTGGTAGATTATTCCCCTCAGCATATAAGAGCACCTTTCCTCCTAAAAAGAGAAACAGGCCCACAAGGGATTCTCTTGTGTCTCCCGTCCTGCCACACTTCCAAGGCCCACAGGCAGGCTGCGGCTCCAGGGTTCTCTGCTATCTGACGCTACATTGCCACCACCCTCCCCCAAGAGCGAGGCATCAGTGTCACCCCATCTTCCATCCGACAAAGCCAGTGGCCGCTTTTCTCATCATGCTCAACCTTTCAGCAGCCTGGTCCTTTCTCCTGCTCTTCCTCCCCGACCTCTAAATCCAGATACTCGGTCACGTCCAAGTCTCGGTCTTGCCCATTGCTCTGCCTCCTCCCCCCTAGCTAGTCACAGGGCTTAGAAGAGGGGTGGCCGCTCCCCAGTTGCATTGGTCTAGTTAGTGAACTGTGACATGTGGGTGGGGGCCGAGGGGGTGAAGGTAGGAGACACAGCACAGAGTTGTGAGGCGCATTGAGCATGTGAACTAACTCGAAGAGGCTGGTGTGCCTTCTTGTTTTGTTTGTTTGGGCCAGGAGCTGTGTTTGTCATGGAGAGTCCTTGCCTCAAGGCAGCGGGAAAGAGAGCAGGTGCTTTGTCAGTGATAACCCAGTAAAAGGGCTTCAGCAGGCCCTGGAGGCATTCAGTGGCTGGAGAGACTTTATTCTTGTGCCACTCTTTTCTGCTCCATTCTCCAGGTTACAGATGAGGAAACAGACCCAAAGGGCAGTGGAGTGACCCGTGAAGTCCCCCGGGCACAATCACTAACTCTTGACACTGCATCCCGTGCTCAGGGCCGCTCTGCAGGGCCACAGGTCAGCCGCCATGGCACAGAGGCCAGCCCCAGTGCAGAGCCGGGGGTGCGCGCCAGCCCATCCCCTAGCAGAGCCACCGTGGAGACATGCCCTCAATGGACAGATCTTAGTTTAGTTTGCAGCTGGGGTGGGGACGAGACAGCAGTTTCTTGATGGAACGCAGGCCAGGAGCCATGCACCATGCCAGATGTGTGGTGGGCATCACTGCCCTGGTCCCACAACAGCGGCTGTGCTCCCGGCCATTGCTCACACGGCCTGGATGGCATCCTGACTCCATCCAGTGCCAAGAGCTGATTTCTTAACCTCTCTGTGCTTCGGATTCCTCATCTGTAAAGTGGAGGTAGTAACCGTTATACTACAGAAGGGTGCATTGTAAGCATTCATAGTACTAACTATTTGCACAAGATGTAGCCAGCAATGAATAGATGTTGGCTGTATTTTAATAGGAAGGGAGGCTTGGACAACCTTTGACACTTTCTGCAAGTTGCACAGCCACCGTTAGAACTCAGCCATGCTTCCACTCGCCTCCAAAATCTGATGCGCTAGACTAGTGTTTCCCGAAGTGGGTTCCATGGGATGCTAGTCTGCAGGATGCTTAGCGAGAAGAGGGTTCCATGGTTAAATACGTTTGGGAAATGCTGTGTACTCTGCCCCTTTTGGAGAGCCATAAACCTCACCAGCATGAACACGTGAAACCAGGCGAGGAGCACTGTAGCAAAGCAGCCAGTTAAACTTTGTTTAATCCAGCATTTCCCAAACTCATTTGACCACAAAACCTTTTTTTGTTTGTTTCTTTCTTTTTCTTTTTTTTTTTTTTTTTTTACCTAACACCTATTAGCACCCAGCGGAATACACTGTGGGAAATGCCACGCTAGGCCATGCGGCGTCTCCCGGAATGGTAATGATTTCGTTCTTTTAAGGGGAAACCGATGGTCTCTCTTCCTCCTGCGGAGCGTGACTGAGCCTCAGTGCGGGGGTGGCCTGTTATAGCTCCCAGAGCCCACCCGGCCAGAGAGCCAGCGCCAGGTCTTCCCTTCGAGCCCAAACCTTCCATCCTTTCCAAGGAAGAGCCTTCCTCCCTCCGGCCCCCAAGGAGCGCCACTTAAAGCTGACCCTCTCCCAAACACGTCCGCTTCCGCCTCCTCACTATTTCCCACCTTTTATTCTCATCTCTGCTCAGCTGACACCGCTCAGCTGCCCCAGCCTGACATAGAAAGTGCACTCAGCCAAAGCTAGAAGACTGGCCGCATGACCTTGGACGAGTCACCAAACGTGCAGACTTGAGAATTACTTTCACGCATTGCGTAGGGGTAACGACACTCGCCTGTCTCACCTAGGTCGAGTCCATCATTACTGTGGTGCTGCATTTGGAAGCCACGCGAAGCTCAGCTGCAGAAGGCACTTCCGTTATTCCTACGGGCTCCAGACCCTCTGGGAATGAGCTCGGCCCTGGGCAGCTGGCTGATCCCCAGTCAGCTGGGAACCCCTTGGACTGAAATTCCACCAAAGTGGCCCTTGGGTTTATCCGAACGGGACAAGGTGTCTGCTCGCACCCCACCACCCACTCACACGTCCTGTCCTCTGTCCTCTCTCACAGGTGAAGTGTGTGCGCTACTGGCCGGATGACACGGAGGTGTACGGCGACATCAAAGTCTCCCTGATTGAAACAGAGCCCCTGGCAGAGTACGTCATACGCACCTTCACAGTGCAGAAGGTGAGCGTCCCGGCGTGAGGGGCGGGTGGGCAGGCAGGTTTGTCCATTTGTCCAAGGCACGTGGTGACCAAGGGTCGCCGTGGCGACCTGGTGTCACACTTGGCCCCAGGGGGGAGTCAGCAATCAAAGCAGACATGGCCCCTGCTCCAGCAGGAGGGACAGGCGGACGTACCTGGCTCACCAGTGCAGTGATGACATGTGGTGACAAGCCACAGGGACAGTGGCCCCACAGGCGGAGACAGAAATCCACAGGAGGACGGGGTGTTCAGGGAGGGACCCCCAGACTCCATCAGTGAAGGAGAAGGAGCCAGCCAAAGGAAGAGCAGAGAGGACGGCCCCAGGCAGAGGGCACTGTGCAGAGAGGAGGGGAAAGAGCATCCCAGGTCCCAGCACGTGCAGCTTCGCGCCCGGGCACACTTGGCAGCGTGTGGAGACATACGGGCCGTCTCAGCTGGGCAGAGAAGGTGCCAGAGGCACCTAGAGGATGGAGCCAGGGGTGCTGATGAACGCAGAGCAGCCCTGCACCTCCCGCATCCCAGAGGCTCTGTAGCCCGAAGTCTCGGTCATGTCCGGGCCGAGAGGCGCTGGTCTGGGCATCGAAGGAGACCAGGAGGCAGGACCTCCAGGTGGGCCGGACCCTGTCACCTGAGGATACTTCTCCAGCAGAGGGGGGCAGCTCTGACACCCCACAGCAGAGTCCACAGCCCGCGGGGGGCCCGAGAGGCACCAGTCTCACTGATGCACATGAGGGCATCAGTGCTGGAGATGAGCCGGGAGATGGGACCTGGGGCCTTCGTGGGCCCGGATCTGAGCAGGGACGCCTTGAGAGTGGCCGTCAGCACGGTGCTTCGGGGAGTTCTCGTCCTTTCCTGGTTGCCCTTAGTGCTTCTGGTAAACCATCCCACGGGTGGGTTCACCCATAGGTAGCCGCCCTGGAAGACGCCGAGGCCCTCAGGGGTGCACGCAGCCCAGCCAGCCTCCGGGGCACACCAGCGGCCCTGGGTTATCCAGCTCAAGGCCGGTGGTGGGGACCAAGAAATAAAACAGAAAATGGTGTCTGGCTTGGAGACAGCACAGCCTGGTGGGAGCGAGGACCCGTGCTAGAGTCACAGCACAGGGGGGGACCTGGAGCCAGGGCTGAGTTCATTTGAAGGATGGGGTGAAAAAAATATCCGAGTATTCTTACAGCTGGTCTCTCTCTGCCCCCCAGTCAGCTCCTCCATCTCTGCTGTAACCGGTCCTCGCTCCCCGGGCCCCGGCACCCCCTAGCAGGACTCCCTGCCTCTGCTCAGCCCGGTCTGAGCTTGGGTTCCCTAGAGCCGAGGCAGGGGTTTGGGTGCCTGGGATGATGTGTCAAGAACTCCAAGGAGAAGAGGAATGAAGGAGGCAGGGCAGGGAGGGCTGGGGAAGGGGCTAAGCGAGGCTGTGGCCTGGCCCCAAGGACGGCTCTGCCCAGGCACTGACCACAGAACTGAATATCACCCAGCTGAAAACACGGAGGGACCCCTAGACAGGGCGGGGCTAGGGCAGAGGCATGGAGCCAGCACCCTCTTAAGGCCAAGGGACCTTCTGCCCCTCGGCTAGGGCAGTCCATTGTCCTGGTTTGCCCAACACCAGCCTAGCTGACAAGGCCCGAGTCTTGCAAATCGCGCAGTCCCAAGCCAGCTGCTGGCATTGGCAGATCCCCATAAGGCTCCTTGAGCTGGGGGTTGTTGCCAGCTGTCTACCCCATACCTAGGAGAGGCAGCTCCCGTTCCACTGAGACCACATCTCTGGGAAGGGGTGACTGACCGCTGTCTGCAGCCTGCACTCGGAATAGCCGGGGATGACGCAGCTGCCTGGAAGGGGCACCTGGTTGGGCACCACCAGAACGCTCTGTGCAGCCCGCAGCACGCCCACCCAGCCCCTCTCCGCACAGCATGACCCCCCGGAAATGCAGAGCTGATGGTTGATGCCTCACCTTCTGCGCAGCCATCTGCAGCCTCCCTAGAGCTCCCCAAGCTTTGGGGATAAAGTCCAAAGGCCTCAAAGTGGGACTGGAACACCCACTCTGCCTTCCACCCCAGCCCGCTGCCCGCCCTGGCCTGTTGTCCACCTTCCTCTGGAGGGGCTCTGGGCTGTTTGTGAATTTCTGCACACACAGCGCTGGGCGCTGGCTCCGTCCCTCTGCCCTAGCCCCGCCCTGTCTAGGGGTCCCTCCGTGTTTTCAGCTCGGTGATATTCAGGCATCAGTGAGTCATGATGATTAGGAGGGCACACTGTGGAGCCAGACAGCCAGGGTTCAGTTTGTAACTTTACAGCCTGCTAGTTTTGTGACCCTGGGCATGCTACCCAACCTTGCTTAGCCTCGATTTCTTCATCCATAAAAAGGAGATAAAATATGAGAATCGGTAGGGACCTGAATGTTTTCCTACATCAACGTGTACAGAAGACTGACGGGCACATAGTCGATAGTTAATGCATGTTACCCGTTATGTCCACTGTTAATTTGTTTCAAAGACTCAGGTTGGTGCTGCCTCCTCCAGGAAGCCCTCTCTGCTTTCTCCTCTCCCCATCTGGGTTTAGCTAGCACTTCTTGATGTACTTTAATAGAAGTATTCACTTAGAAGCCTACCTCTCATACTAGACCAACTTAGACCGTTCCAGAGACAGGGACTATGGCTTTGAGTTCTACCTTCCTAGGACCTATCACAAGACTGGGCACAGATTACCCTGGTGAATATTCTTTTAGTGAAAGAATAATCACTCTTCCTATATAATCCCCCTGACTATCTGCAGGAGATTGCTAAGAAAAGGAGGCTAAGGAAAGGGTATGACCTAAGTAAAGGTTCAGGGGTGTGACCTGATCACAGAATAGTCAGGAAACTTCCCTTTGGCCTGGAGGCTGTCTAGGTGAGGGGTGGGAGGGGGAAAGGGGGCTGTTTGAGCTCTAGGCCTCCCCATTCCCTAGTCAGAGAAGCTTGGTTTTTATGTGTTTCCTGTCTTACACTTCTAAATAAGAATCTAATTAAAAAGAAGTCTGCTCCTTTATTTTTAATCTGAAAATCATAGAGACTATCACAGAAAAAGCTAAAACATGAGGACCTCAGAGTTTGAGCTTTTAAAAATAACCCTTGCATTCCACTGGAAACAACTTGAACTTAGTGTTTAAGACATTTCTCTGAATTGCTCCTGCTAGATATAAGTTCCACGAGACACTTGTCAAAAGAGGGGCCTCCAGCAAAAGTGTGGGTGTTAGCATGCCCCCCGGAGGGATTCAGATCATGTATTAGCACAAAAGGCTCTGAGAAGTCCTGCAGCGAAGCGGCCACTTTTACTGCCTCACCTGCCTGAGCTCCCAACCGCAGCAGGTCAACAATCACCCCATGTAGTAGCCTGTCCACCCTGCAGGCCTGTCCCCCCGACGCAGGGGGGCTGGCTCCGCGTGGGTGAGTTCGATCCCCGGGGGCGCGGGGCAGCAGCTGGACGAACAGAGGCCCTGTCTCTTCTCAGAAAGGTTACCACGAGATCCGGGAGCTCCGCCTCTTCCACTTCACCAGCTGGCCGGACCACGGCGTCCCCTGCTATGCCACTGGCCTCCTGGGCTTTGTGCGCCAGGTCAAGTTCCTCAACCCCCCCGAGGCCGGGCCGATAGTGGTCCACTGCAGGTAAGTCAAGGGCCCCAAGCCTAAGCAACAGCCAAGTGCGAGCCCAACAAAAATAAGCCAGCCCCCCCAGCAAGCGTTCCTTTCCCTCCTACCAGAGAAGGCTGCTCCTGGGATCTGGTCGCTAGGGGTCTCCCAGCAGCGTTGAGAGTCAGACGCTTCTGGGGACAGGGCTGAACGGGAGGGCCCTCCCCAGGGCTGGTCCTGCACCAGGGCCCCTAACACAGACCATGGTCCCCCCTCAGTGCTGGAGCCGGTAGAACGGGCTGCTTCATTGCCATCGACACCATGCTCGACATGGCTGAGAACGAAGGGGTGGTGGACATCTTCAACTGCGTGCGGGAACTTCGGGCCCAGAGGGTCAACCTGGTGCAGACAGAGGTAAGTCCCAGGGACTGAGCGCACTGGCCACCCGCAGTCCTGGTCAGAGAAAAGCGTGATAGTCCTCTAGAAGGGACCGTGGGAGAAATAGGAGCAAGTGGGTTTGCGGCTTGTGTGGTGGACCAGCCTGGAATCTGGGCTGCCCCCTACCACCCCGTAGGGCACACAGGGCAGGCGTCTCTGCCCCTGACAAAGGGTGGTGGGAAGCCCATCTCTGAGAGCATCCAAGCATGCACTAAATGACAGCTTTAGACAGTATTCTTTTTTTAAAGATTTATTTATTTCTGCACACAAGAACTGGGGTACAGGCCAGAGTCGTGGGAGGTGAGAGGACTCACCAGAGACAGAGTGGGGAGCAGAACAGGCAGATGGACTGAAACACACTGCTGAGGGGAGCAGCGGGGAGACAGGAGAGGTCTGCTGCGCCATGTGGGTCCCTCCCTGGCCGGGGATCGAACTTGTGCTGCTGTGCCACAGATGCTTCACAGTGCGGCGCTCAACCTGCTGTGCCACCAGGGAGGCCCCTAGAGAGGATTCTTGCCTTGGGTAGGAGATGGGAGAGGTGAGGAAGGGCTGGCACTCAGTGGACACTAGCCGTGGGCCGAGCTCTGCAGTAGACTGCAGAGCCATCATCAAGCGTTTGTTAAGTATCCAGCAGCAACAGCAACAGCTTCTGCTTGGTGCCTTGCCGAAGACTTGCTAGAGGGAATGTTGAAGGCACAGAAGAGGGGAGTTTCTGGGAGAAGGAACAGTAGGTGCAAAGGACTAAGAGCCAAGGGGGGTGACGAGTTTTAGGAGCAGACCCTGAGACAAAGGTATGAGTGCAGGCAGTTCACTGGGGAGGTGACCCCTGGATTCTGAATGGGGCCTGAGATGAACAGAGGAAGAAAAGCTTCTGATGCTGTTTGACCAACTGTTCAGCACCCGGGACGCTGAAGCCCCAGCCTGCTGGGGAGCAGAGAGCATGCGTTTACACCTCAGTGACCCGCCTAAGAGAGAAGCAGTGCAGCTTCTTCTTTAAGATGTATTTATTTATGAACACAAGAACTGGGGTACAGGCCAGAGGTGCAGAGGGGGTGGTAAGAGGATTCACCAGACAGAGTGGGGAGCAGAACAGGCAGATCAACTTTTGAAATGCTCTGCTGAGGGGAGCGGCAGGGAGGCAGGAGCAGTCTGCTGCCGGGATCAAACTGGGCTGCACTGGGCTGCAGTGGCTGCCGATGTGCCATAGTACAGTGCTTAACCCCTTGCGCCACCAGGGAGGCCCCATCAGTGCAGGTTCTTATCCCCTCACTCTCCATCTGGCGTTGTTGGGGGCTCCCACCAGTTCTTAGTGTTGCGCCTGCACAGTGCAGACCTGGGATGAGAGGAGAAGCCTTCAGCATAAATCTGATTTTTCGGTGAAGGTCCAGGTGAAGCTGAACCTGACCGTTGGTTACCAGAGGGAAGGGGCTTGGGGAAGGGGGAGGGAAACAGGTAAAGGGGCGCCACTGTGTGGAGGGCGATGGAGCTCTTGGGGACCCCAAGGCAATGTACAGATGTTAGATCATGCTATCCTGCTGAAACTTACATGATGTCATAACCAGATGTTACTAAAGTCAAAATGTATTTAATAATAAATCAGGTAAAGTGTTTAAAATAAACCATGGGAAAGGGGAAGCAAGAGAAAGCTGAGAGAGCATGGGCAGGACACAGCCCTGGCGGCTGCAGGTCAAGGACTTTTTATTTTCATCAGAGACTGTGCTGTTCAGTCTTCCACGAGGGACCAGCCCCCCAGAGCACAGTGTCTCTAGGAAACACTGGCCTGGGCCGGGGACCTAGGCCAGAGAGCAGTGATTCTGTGGGGAATCACCAGGCCTTCACAGCCTGGCCCATATTGATAAGGCCCTCCCCCCTCCCCCACTCCCCCTCTCCCTTCCCCTCTGCTGCCCTCCTCCCCTTCCACTCTTCCCTTCCCCCACCCTTCTGTCCCTCCCCTTTCCTCTCTCTCTCCCCTCCCCATCCCCTTTCCCCTCCCTCTCCCCTCCCCCTCCTCTTTC